>MU261372.1:0-109757 GCA_020310875.1 Ceratopteris richardii
TAGAAGTGATAAAAGATATAGTTTTTTAATCTATTTGAGTGAAATCTAAAAACTGAGATTCAAAAGAACTTTATAATTTTTCATTTATCATAACAAACTTTCTTATCATTGCCAAATGTATAGACATATGAAAGTTCAAAATAAAATCTTAATTATATCGAAAAGTGGAAGTGTTAGAAAACTTTAGGATTTAAGCCTATACAAAAGCTTATCATTGCTAATACAATTTTTTTCTAAATAATCCTATACAACTTAATAGTTCTAGATGAACATAGAAAAACTTCAATCTTCGAATGTCGCAATTTTGTAAGCTTGTATGCTCGTAGGCTTGTGTTCTCGTATTCTCCTTTGTAATCTCTTCAATTATCTGCGAGAAAGAAAAAAAAACATTTGCAAAACATAAGTATGCTTTAGTAATATGAAACACTCATTGAATACTTATAACTTTTAATACATAACTTAAACCTAAATTAACACACACACACACACACACACACACACATATATATATATATATATATATATATATATATATATATATATATATATATATATATATATATATATATATATATATATATATATATATATATATGTAAATATATATATACACACACACACTTCTAACTTCCTAACTTTAATGCTTATGAAAACTTCTTTTTGCACACATGTACATTTTCTAACACTATCATATATTCATAATTACTTATGCATCCATTTACGTGCATGCATTAACATTCTCATGCACACATACATACATCCTATGCACATATGCATACTTCATTTATCATTTATGCATGCATGCATCAATACACATGTAATCTCATCTTTAACATGCACATATATACACATGCTAACTCTAATTTAACATGCACATGCATAGCAAACATTTTACTTCATATACATATGAGCACATTCATCACTCATGCTGATCATACCTACACATGCATATTTATGCACATACTTTACTTATACATATGCATATACTCATTCATACATGCACTACACATTTCCTAACTTTCATATGGATACATGCACATACTCTCACATGCTTGCATATACACACTCTTACATGCATGCATACACACACTCTTACATGCATATGCACCATTGCTCTTTCAACATAAGAATCATTGTCAAAGCCATTCACAGACATTTCTATCCACAATTATTGACCCATTTCTTTGTTCTCAGCTTTATGCAAGCCTTAAGCAAGGCCAACAATGTATATTTATTTGGAGTGGCAGAAGTCAATCGTATCCTTAGCTTTATTGAATATATGAATGCAATTTACATCTACTAAGCTTCTCTCCTTTCTGCAATGTTTCAAAATATTGATGCAACTTTGCACTAAAGGCTGTTGAGTTACAAAATTGAATGGAGTAAGGGATTCCTTATCACATGAAATCTTAAAGATTGAAAATCGTCAGCAAACATGTGACTAAGTTCAAAGTGTTGAGATCCATACTCGATATAGATGCCAGTTATTGTGAAAGTTAAATTATGAGACGAACAACGTCAGTTTTCAATTTACAAATTTCAGTCTCGAAGTGCAACACGTAGAACAAAGCAGAGAAAAACAATCAATACTTCCACGATTGAAAATTTCAGGATCCTTATCGTAAAGTCGAAAAAAAATGCAAATACATTTGTTTTAGTGAAGCATGGCTTCTCAGTTGGATGTGAACACTTCTATTACAATGTAGTTACTTAAATCTTCGATTTAAACGTAATAGATGAAACAATGTAATGACCCATAAACTGCCTTATTTGTATCATGAGAAAATTTTAAAGTACTTTAAAATGTCAAATTTAGAAGCCCATGATTTAGCTCATATAATCCGGAAAATGAGAGCTTGACTTAACAAGTTGATATCCATCATAAGAAAACCCATAATCTCTCTCTCTCTCTCTGTCTCTCTCTCTCATGAGACGAGTTTCTCACTGACCGAGGAGGGATTCTAAATCATTATCTACATAATACCATCATTTTCTATATATTTGGCATGCGCCCAGTTTGACGTCTGCAATGGATCTCCCTTTCAGTGCATATGCGAAGCAACAAAAATTTGGAGTGCTTTCTCTCCCTCTATCTTTCTTTGCCAAGACAAGTTCCTCATTCTTTCTTTCTGTTGCGTGCAGATCTGTTCTCTATATCACTTGTTATTTGGACATTCTAAAGCATTGAAACGTCGTCAAGATATGGCTTCTTATGACTGCAGAAAATGCTTGCTCGAAAGGAAGCTTCTTTATCTAGTATGCAAAAGGATGAGAGACAATTTGTTGTTGGCTTCTCAGTACACAAAGAGCAGATAAAAACCAATCTCTCTCTCAAAGGCATCCATCATCAAAGACCTTCTGTTGCCGCTTTCTATAAGCCATGGCCTATCAGGAGCCCTCTTTCTCTCTCCCACTCTAACTGCGCTACAATTCCCTAATTCTGCTTTATACATGCGTGTAGATCTACAACAAATAGCTATGGTTCTTTCTCTCTCAAATATGCATATGCTCTTTCACCTAATACAAATGTTATCTATTGTTCGAAGATGGTCAAACTATGTTATTTACATGAATGCAGAGAGTCGATGCATCAGAAATAATCCAAAAATTTCGATGGTTTTTACACCATAGTTATGCAAACTTAATCAAACTCATTGTTAAACTATCTATTTCTTTTGATAGTCGTGAAAGTTCCAATAAGCATAGAGTTTATGTGAGATCATGGAGAGAGGTGAGCATAGAGAGATAAAACTCTCTCTCACTCATCTCCCTCTCTCTCAAAAATTGTCTGCATGCACTATTATTAGAAACCGAAACTCTCTGACGGATTGCACACTGACAAAGGAGGAAGGGGGAAGGGAAAAATTGCAGAGCAAAAGAAAAAAAAACATCTCTCTCTCATCTCCTTCTCTCTCTCTCTCAAGGGTACGCACTTGCGAGAAGAAAAAAACATTCGATAGAACTCTGAATCATATATTTATATATAGCCAGATACATACACATATATGCACGAGTTCACTTAACTCACACATAACACCATATTACTCATGCAAATCGTAACTTGTTCATGCACATACTAACTTCACCTACACTCGTCACATTTCACTTTCACATATCATTTAGATTACTCCACTTTACTTACGTATGTACGCACAAAATAATTTATGAAGATTAGTTTAAAAGTTAAGCTCAAAATAATTAAATATTTAAATGACCTAAGACATATAGAAGTCATCACATATAGGACGATGAAAATGCACATTTAGTAATAGGCTAATCTCATAAAACAATCCCATATAACACCATATATTAATACTTATAAATATAAACACACAGACACACATACAATATATATACACATATGCTCGTTTCAGAAAAACTAACCAATTTATAGGTTCGTTTAGACTCCATAAATGTATCTATGCTTAGATTAGTGAAAATACTCATAAACACAAAGAAATAGGTGCACACAAATGAATCTTTTAGGTATTCATATGTAATACATACTTATAGCAAAAACTCATATTTTCATCTACTCTTATAAATATATGAACATATACCACATCAAATGCATTTCAGATATAATATAGATTCACATCCCTACAATCATAGGCACATAATTATCTTTTTAATTGTTAACCTCATATGATCCTAGATACACACAAATTCAATGAAGAACATAAAAAAGTTGGGCCTAAACAAGAGTTCAATTGATCCTCTATTTTGAATATAGTTTCCTCTTTTTTCGTGCAGGTATTTAAGAGAAAAAAAACATTAATCAAATGAAATCAAAGCATTAAAAAATATGAGAGAGAGATATCATTTAACCGACTCCAAAGAAAAAAAATTTTATTTTCCATATGAAAATTAAAGTGAGGAAATCCCTCCGACAGCGACTTGCATAATATACAGGCCGAAACCATTTGTCAGTTTGCTGCATGAGTACGCTACCAATAGATATGTCCGATGCATCCACAAAGACATGGAACAGATGTTCCCGATCAGGTGGTTGCAAAATTGGGGCCTGCGTCAATAACACCTTTAAACGATCAAATGCATTTTGGCAGTCTGGAGTCCATTCGTACTACTGCGGAGCGCTAGTCATAAGCTAATTAAGTGGTGTCGCTAATGAGTTAACCATCGTAAATGTCTTCCATGCCACCGGATTTGGCCCAGGAAACGCATAACTTCTTTTGGTGTCGTAGGGACTGGTGCCTCCAACACGACTGCAACTTTATCCGGATCAACTTGTATCCCTTATGCAGAGATAATATGTCCGAGTAGTTTGCCACAAGAGACCGCAAAAACAGACTTTGTCAGATTCAAGCATAATTGGTATTCGCGACATTTTTCAAAGCAGCACCGTAAATGATACAGGTGCGCCGCAGTCTTCCAAATAAGGAAAAGTCATCCAAATATACTTGCATAAAAGTAGTCAAGTAGGGTGAAAAAACTTCTTGCATACATCGTTGAAATGTACTTGGAGCATTCCTTAACCCAAAGCACATTACCGTACAAGCATAAACACCCTAGTTCATGATAAAAGTTGTTTTAGGTATGTCCTATTCTGCCATCCTCACCTGGTTATACGCACTGTATCCATCCAAAAGTGAATACATCTCATGCCCGGCCACCCTGTCGAGCATTGTGTCCAGGAAGGTGAGAGGAAATGGATCCGGTAGAGTGGCCGCATTCAGTTTTCAGTAATCAACACAGATGCACAACTGTTTATTTTTCTTCGAGACGATCACAATTGGTGATATCCATTCAGCATGCTCGATTGGGACAATGAATCCCACCTTCAATAACCGATCAAGTTTTGCTTTGACCTGTGCTGCATAATTGGGGTTCATTCGATAACTGGACTGTTTGATTGGCCTCGCCTCAGGCTTGAGCAACACCCGATGTTGAGATCCGCGGGTCCAGACCTTTCATATCTTCATAGTCCCAAGCAAAAAAATTGGAGAACTCATGCAAGAGTCGTATCAAATCATCTTGAAATGTCTCTAACAATATTGCCTTAATCTTAATTGGTCGCGGGTTAACCGCATCACCCAAATTATATGTTACTAACTGATCTTCCGGTACAGAAAATTATCGAGGTTTAACCATATCATCAGCCGACTGCAAAAGTTGGCGTAAGGTTGCTCCATCCATAGCGACACTATCATCTACATCTGCATCTCCGATCACTGGTACCATTGTGCAAGTGGCCGGACTCCACTTGTCTGCGACCGACTGGAGATCTATAGTACCTAATGAGATCAAATCCTTATGGATCTTCAGAAACGCCTCTTCCTCATCGTCAGATAAGACATCCAACATGTGGACCGGCTCCGCTACATATGGTCTTGCATGAAGCTCGCAGGGCTGCATGACATCCAATTTAACTACATATTTATGATGATTATCTTTGAAAGTTAACTCCTGCGCGGACCAATCCTGTACAACTTTGGCTTGTTTCAACCATGGCCGTCCGAAAAGTAGATTGTAGTTGAGGTTGAATTCTAGTAGTTCGAGAATGCCAAAAGTCATTTTGAACGTGGTACTTGGCAAGGTAATCGGAATATTCCGTACTAGTCCCACCCGATGGACTCGGGATTGGTCTACCATGCAGACCAAAAATTGTACAGGCTCGATTTGGGTCCAACCCAATTGATTGCAGAGTGCTGCCGTTGCTATATTCACACCTGAACCGCCATCAATTAGCACTTAAGTAATCTTTTGGTTTTTATGCCAGACAGTGATCAATGGGACTGAATGATCCATCGTAGAATCAGCTTCCGGTTGTATTGTTGCAGTCGCCGGAGTAGAGGAAGATCCGGGACTAACCTGTTGTTGGAATTGCTGCCTGACTCCTGGCACCAACGCGAGCAACTGCCCCAAAGGCAGTGTAATTGAAGCCCTAGATAGGATATCCCATACCTGATATGTTTGGATCGTACTTCTCACCGATTTTGATGATGATTCTACTGTTGCTGGGGTAGAATTTTGTTCATTTGACCTTGCTTTAGGCAGGGGAACCTGTGTTACCGGAATTGGATTAGGAAACACAGTTGGCTCTTTAGCTGTCCATTGACTAGCCTTTGTATACATTCGTTGCTACTCACGGATACCAGGCTCAAACACCTCAGTGGCGGGTTGCAACTACTTACCCGATCTGGTCTGAACCACTGCTGCTTGTCATTCAACTGGTGAAATATAGACGATGTTGGTCATTGGATTTTGTCACTCCTTCTTCCTTTTGTCGTACTCTGCTGCATCCTTGCAAATCTATGGATGTGGCCAATCTCGCCGCAAAAATGACATCGAGGTGGTGGAAGAGAAGCACCTTCCGCTGATGTACCCGCCTACCATCGATTTGAATTAAAATTGGTGTTCCACTGACCTGGTTAATTCTTGTATCCTTGCAACTCGTTGGTTCGCATTTGTGGTGGCACGTAATGGGCTGTTGGCTGACCTGGTTCCTGTATGATGGCATTTATAGCTGCTCGCCCCTGCACCTTGGCATTATAAATGCAATTTTCCGTTGAGTGTCGTGTTGTGTTGCAGATGGCACAATACATTTGGTTAAGGGCACATGTAGCACTAGTGTGCCCTGGATTTTTGCACTTGGTGCAATACATCTGTTTAGTCGGATCATCCACTACGTTCTTAATGGCCTTCAGCCATTCCAGGTCTTTTGTAAATCCTCCAACTTTATGCTCTAGTTACAGGGCCATCACAATAACAACATCCAGTGTCATTGCACCCACACAGCGGATGATCATGATTTGTTTAAGTTGCGGACTCAGTCGGTTAATGAACCATTGGGTTATAACATCGTCCGGTAGATTAGCGTGTGCCGGAGGCAACTACCTTAAGTGAGTTCAAAACAATGTTGCGTATTCTTGAACAATATGATGCGGTTTTTGCCGATTGTTCTGCAAATAATCAAAGATTTCGGCATGATTTTTCGTCAATCAGAACCTCTGTAAAAACGCATCCGCACAACATCATAGTTAACGAAATGATTAATATCATGCTCAGTCAACCATCTAGCCGCTTCATTAACTAAGGTGGTTTGAAATACGATAGCCTTGTACGCCGGATCAGGTGGATGGTTCAACACTGCATAACTTATATCAAAGGTGCGCACATGTGCATCAGGGTCGTCACCTGGAAATCCACCGAATTTTGTGTAAGTCACCCCTGTTGGAACCAGTCGAGGTGGGATGATTGGATGTGGCTGTTGTTGTTGCTATTGTTGTTGTTGCTGTTGTTGTTGTTGCTATCGTTGTTGCTGTTGCTGCTGTTGACCACTCATGGTGCTATTATTGGTATTGTTGTTGTTCCCTGAGTTTTGAGGGGGTGTATCTTGTCCTTCGGAATCTGTATTATCACACTGCTCACCTTCCGGCTCGAAAATGGCATTGAATCTCTTACTTATCTCCAAATCAAATAGTCTGTCCTCAGCTTTAGTATCAAGAGTGGGCAAGCTTGCCCGAACAATGGTGAACGTAACAAGGATCCACCAGGTAGTACTGCAGTATCACCGGAAAACTTCAGACTCCCACTAAATGGTACCGAACTCCCACCGGAAGTTATTGAACTTTCATCGCACCAGGTTGGCTTTTCATCGGAAACGGTCTCACTTGGCAACACAACTTTATCACCGAAAATAGTCGAATCTTGACCAGATAACATTAGATGAACTATGCACTGTGTCTCTGTACACCCAGAAATCAATGTACCTTCTGCAGAACATACCAGAATCACACCGAAATCTACCAGAATCTCATCATGTGTCACCAAACTGGCACCGGAATCACTACTAACTGGCTCCGATCCTTCAACAACTGGGCTTAAAAGGCCTGCACTTCTACCACCTGGGGGTGTCCCTAATAGATTTGGAACTGCCCAGGGATGCTAGTCTCTTCTATACTTCGGATAAGACTCGCCGGACTGAGTAACTGGCATATATCACCTCTACACCGCTTGCCTTACGCACTGCTCTATCTTTACTGAGTATTCTCAATCTATTGCCATCTTCCCACAAACGGCACCAGTGTTAAAAGGGACTGTTAGTAGATCCGCTTTTAATCTCTTTCCGGGTGCTTGGGGATGGTAGGGGTCTGACAATGCAGAGGCCCTTTTCTGATTTTCCCAATTAACTAATTACCCAAACTGTAATTATACGCTCAGGCATTACTTCTGTTACACAGTTATAATCTTCCATTTACTGTATCATCACACATTAACTTATCGCATAGTCGTTCAATCACATAATCAAACATATCTATTCATGTTACGGTAGTAATACTATGTAGTATTAGTTTACGACAATTCAATAAGCACAGAGTTGACCATACTCAGATATATGCAAACTCTGCAATACGACGTCTCCGTAGGGTCGCAAATCACCCAGACAAACAGTCTGGCGATCTCATCTCCTCTCGTGCCAGAGAACCACGTAATGTCTCTTCATTAATGAATAAAAGGGTTACATCACTTTGCTACACCCTTTCGGTGCGTGCGGTATAAAAAAATATATAAGTTACATTGTGCCAATCCGACGGCCTAACAATGTCATATACTAATAGTGGATGCATCAATCACATGAGCTGCAACAAGGAATTCTTTCCAAATATGCACATACCATTAAAAAGGGCATTTGGATACATGTGATGATAATGCACATGTACTATTTCAAAGTATAATTGTTATGTTGAATTGTTCTCATAAGTATAGCTATTTCAAAGATGTTCTTGATGTTCCTGCAATTAACAGTTCACTTGTTTCTAAGAGCCAAACGGTTGGAAGAGGATTGTAGGTCAAGTTCAATGAGAAAGGAAGTTTTGTGAATAAACCTAAAAAGGGACATAGATTGGAAGCTAAAGGAAGAAAGTAGGGAAGGCTATTCACATTGGATGTGAAGCCAAACTTAAACCATACAACCTACTTCACATATGGAAGTAGGATGGTAGTAGAATTCGATCTTTGGCATAAGAGGTATGGACATACCAACACTCAGAGGTTGAAATACATGGAGAAGAAAATGTAAGTACTTGGAGGACCAAACCTTCATAATGAGAATCTCAAGAACTTGTGTGAAGCTTTCAAATTGGGTAAGCAACCCAAATTACCATTTAGGAAGATTATCTACATGAGTTATCATCAGATATGGTACATACAAATGTTTAGGGATATGAAAAGGAAAATGAAAAATGGAGGAATAGATACTTTGTAACCTTCGTTGGTGATTGCACAAGGATGACATGGCTTTATTGCATGCAGCCTAAGTCATATGTCTTTTATTAATTGAAAATGTTTGAAGCTCTTCTAGAGAAGGAATGTGATAGTTATATTAAGTGTATAAGGTTAGATGGAGGGGGAGAATACTTCTCCCTTGAGTTCCCTGATTTCTTAGAGTGAAATGGTATCAAGAGACAAATTACATGCACACATACACCTCAACAAAATGATGTAACCCAAGGTAAAATAGGTGCATTTATGAACGTGATATGGAAATGATTAAGGAGATTCGCATGTCCAATTCATATAAGATAGATGGAGCAAGCAGCAGCATGTACATCATGATCAACATGCCCACTTAAGATATACATGACTCAACACCATAAAAAGCTTGTTATAATAGGAAACTAGATGTATCATATGTTATGTTTTAATACCAAGTGAACATAGAAGTAAACATGATGATAGACCAAAAATATGTGTATTCATAGGGTGTGCAGGTGAAGAAAAAGGATACAAATGCTACAAAACCACACCCAACCCACTAAAGGTATTAAAAGATGTGAAATTTGAGGAGATTTTACCTTGGTACTCTTCAAATGTATCTTTGAAGGCAAATGAAGACAATGAAGAAGGGCATCAAGAGGAAATCAAGAACCAAAGAGCTTGGTTTGTAGTGGACCAAAGTCACGAAGCTCAAGAAGAAACTCACAATGTAGTGCAGATGTCCCTACATCAAGCCCATCATGTAGTGCATATGTCCCTACAGGTTCAAGAAGATGAAGACTTGTAGGTAGAACTCAATAGCCCATCATGTAAAGAAGGGGGAGACCTTGAAGGCATACAACAAACATCCAAAGGTATTTCCTAAGTATAGAGTTCTTATGCAAAGACAATGGAATCCATCTCATGCAAAAGAAATAGACATTGAAAGAAATATGGAATTATAGGTTGCAAATTATTGAGCAATCAAATGGAAGTCAATATGAAAATGATTTCAATTGAAGGTAATGAAGTTCAAAAGGCATCTTATATGCACCCATAGTGGGTAGATATGTATGAGTATACCTTTGAGGCCATTCATGCTTCAAGCTACATAAGAAAGGTTCAAAGTTCTTCCATTGATAATAATAGTTGTCTTGGAAAAAAAAAGTGAAATTCCTCTAAAACTACATTTAATTTCACAATAACATTAGCATATGCTTCTAAATAAATTTTGGACCCACTCTTTGTAGTTCTCATGCACCATCCATGCCTTTTATCTTTTGGCCATCTACGTTTTTCGTATTATTTTTTCAAAATTATATTTATCTTTGATCCAAAATCCATTAGTTCTAGAGTTAAACATAATTTTCTCTTGTCACCCATCTTTATCTTTACTTTTGATGTTCCTACCAAAACATTTTTGTCAAATTGACTCTTAGCCTCCTTTACATATTTGTCATGTATGATAGGACCAAGGATAAGCATCATATTTGAAGTCATTCAACCTGACTACATCATTACTAATCTACATTTCTACATCTTGAGGAAGAGGAAATCTCTTTATCTTATAAGGCTCATACACGTCATTAAATTCAGGCTTCGTAATGGAGAAAAACTATTGGAAAGACATAGTTACTTGACTTTTTAGAAACATCTCATATAAGATTTCTATGGCATCAACTTTCCTCTCTAACTGAGAGACTGACATAGCTTTTGAAGCTCTCTTACTATTTTTCTTCTTCATATCATCATCTTTCTTCTTTTAATTAGAGTCAACAAATTTCTTCACTTTTTGGTCTTTTATTTGACTATTTTGGACTTGGAACTCTTTCACCTAGTTCTTTTCTTTTCTAATTCCCCTACATTTTTACTCATCTTCTGAAGCCACAATCCCTTCAATTGTAGTTTTTTACTACTTGTTCTCTTTGCACTCTTCTATCGTATGAAACTCTTCATCTCATCTCTTCTTTTTTTTTCATAAATATTAGCAATGTGCAGATATGCACATGATTGATCCACAAGAGGCTTCCAAGAACATTTCTACATGATTGCTTATCATTCACAAAATAATTTGTCTATTGAATAGTTCCTTTGAGTGTCTTATTGCTTAGATTTAGGATCATTAGGCTCTAGTGGCTCTTGTAAAAAATTAATTCTATGACCTAAGGGTCCGGCTCATTCAAGCTGATCTAAAATCAGACACCATTTGGTCACTTGTGTGTATGGCTAAGGATCTCGAGAGTAGAATTAAGAATAAGTTCCTGTGCTCTGTTAAAAAAGTGATCCAATTAGCGTAGTGGTTAAGTCTCAAGGTTGTGAAGGAGGAGGTCTTGGGTTCAACCTCCATGGAGAGCATGGGAAGAGAGTTTTGCCCAAGGAGCTCTAGGACCTTCTAACTCAAGATAACATGAGTTAACTTGAGTTCAGAGAGACTTAACTCGAGTGGCGAGAACACCAACCACTAGTGGACTCTAGTGTAAGGCACTAAAGTAGTGGTTGAGATCACTTCAACCACTAGTAGAATCTAATGGAAGATATTAAAGGAATGGTGGAGACTGCACATGCACTTGTGGACTCTAGTCACATTTGTGGTCCTCGTTGGTTCTAACAACTATATATAGAGGCATATGGTTGGGAGGTGAGCAGCCATTCATTCATGAGCTAGTCCTCTCGTTACGCTGTTGCATTTGTTGATGGAACTGAAGAAAACTCAACATGGGAAAAAGCTTCCACAATCTAGCGATGTTTTCCAACTTTTGAGTTTTAGGTTGTCAATGATAGGTAATGTTTTATACTTTCAAGTTCTAAGTGGATAAACCGATAGAATGAATGCATGTTCTTCAAGTTTTAGAACATGAGGCTCGAGGGTTGCCTATGGTTACTATATATAGCTTTATTTTTGAGGAAAAAATTATTTCTCAAGGGGGCAAGAATGTAATAAAGTAACTCTATGATTTAGGGTCGGTTGAGTTTAGACTGATCTGAAATTGGACACCATTTGGTCACTTGTGTATGGCCAAAGATATCGAGAATAGAATTAAGCATAAGTGATCCACTTGGCCTAGTGGTTAGGTATCAAGCTTGTGAAGGAAGAGGTCTTGGGTTCAACCCCCATGGGGAGCATGGGGAGAGAGTTTTGCCCAAGGAGCTCTAGGGTCTTCTAACTCAAGACAACATGATTTAACTTGAGTTCAGAGAGACTTAACTCAATTGGAGAGTACACCAACCACTAGTGGACTCCAATGGAAGGTACTAAAGTAGCGGTCGAGATCACTTCAACCACTAGTAGAGTCTAGCAAAATATATTAAAGGAATGGTGGAGATTGCACATGCAATTGTGGCCTCTAGTTACATTTGTGGTCCTTGTTGGTTCAAGTAGCTATATATAGAGGCATATGGCTAGGAGGTGAACAATCATTCATTTGTGAGATATTCCTATGGTTATAGTGTTGCATTAAATCTTTCGAAAGTAGAAATCTTAATCTTGCTCAACAAAACTACTCTACCTATGAGTGAGAGATGTTTGCTATTATAAATGCTATGAAGAAATGGCACCGTTACTTGTATGGATCATAGTTAACCATAGTTTTTGATCAAGAGAGCATCAAGTGGTTTGCAAACCAACCAAAGTTGAGAGGTAGAAAAGCAAGATGGACTGAATAGTTACAAGAATTCAATTATGAACTTAGGTTTAGGAAAGGAAAGTTCAATGCAGTGCTAGACACCTTAAGTCAGATGCCTATGCTAAACAATCCAATTTTTGTACAAATTCAAAGTGAAGTTATTTCAGCTTTGAAAGGAAGTTGCGAAGAAGATCCAAGCTTCAATCAAGAATGGAAAACAACTAAAAGAAGCTCAATAGAATGAAGAAAGTACTTCTGAGGGAAAGTTTAAACACTACCACTCCAAGATGAATATTTTCTTTATAAAAGTAAGGTTTGTGTTTCAAGTATGTTAGACATATGAAATCAAGTAATTTTTGAATGCCACGATGCTCCAAGTGCTGGACATCCTAGAAATAACCAAACTTATGAATTAGTTTACCTAAAGTTGAAGGATTGTTGCATCCTTTGGAGATTCCCAAAGGTAAATGGGAAAGTATCTCCATGCATTTCATTTCTAGATTACCCCCCACTCAAAAAGGCTTTGATTCAATCTTGGTTGTAGTTGATCGATTGACTAAACTTGCTCAGTTTATTCTAGTCAAGACTACTTATAAAACTCCAAAACTTGAAAAAATATTTGTAAATCAACTTTATAGACTCTATGGTCTTCTAGTAGACATAGTTTTTGATCGAGATGCTCGATTTACAAGTCATTTTTGGCAAGAAGCCTTTAGTAGACTTGAACCTAAACCAAGTTTAAGTACAACTGAAGATTGATAGATGGATGGACAGATAGAGAAAGTCAATCAGGTCTTGGAAGATATACTTAGAGCTTATGTCACTTCCAAACAGATTGATTGGGAAGACTACCTTCCTTTGGTTGAGTTTGCATATAACATTGCTAAAAATTCATCAATTGAGTTTAGCCCATTTATGTTGATATATGGGTTCCACCCTAGGTCTCTATATGGAGTGGGACTTCAAAATGAGTGAGTCCAAGTAGCTCTAGAATTCCTTCAGGGCATGAAATTTAAGCTTACGATAGCTAAAGAAAACTTAAAGAAAGCTCAAGATTGAACAAAAGCTTATGCCAATCCAAAGCGAAGAGATGTTACTTTTCAGGTTGGATATCAAGTTTATCTTCGTCTTCCTAAAAGATAAAAAAAGTTCAAGATTGGTCAATGCACCAAGTTATGTCCTTTATATTGTAGTCCTTTTTCAATTACCAAGATAATGGTGCAAATGCGTACAAGCCTACATACTTGGAAAATTGGTACATATGACTATTCCCTTGTAAAAATCAATTTACTTTTATCCTTGTAAAAGTGCATATGTTAATTTCACTACTCTCAGGTGGAGTTAGGAGGAATCAAATCTCGAATTACTTGGTAGTTGATTGATGAGAATGTAAGTCCTAAAGTTTAGGATTCGTTTATGGTAAGAGCTTGAATTTGAATTCAAAAGTTGGCTCCAACTCGAAGCTATAATCCCATGTGAGATAGAGCTTGATTTGGAGACATTTTTCTATGATTAGTGAGCTCATTCTATATGTCCATCACGACCCTCACATTGTGCAATTGCACATTGCCAATGTCATTGTAATTCTATGTGAACTAATACATATACATTGACCACATCTCTACTTCACTTCTCTGTTAAGTTCATCTGAGAACAGTGATCTTCTCACACTTGGTTCTCAGTGCATAGTTGATCATTTGATGTGATATAAACTGGTCTAGATTCAACATATTGTCTTTTTTATAGATATAAAGTTTCATTCTCATTTCTTTTTGCAATCTTGAGATTTCCTCATAACTCTACTCACTGGTCTGCATACTGTTGAAGCCCAAAATTGTTTGGATAGTCTATTAATTTACTAAGCACAATTCTCATATATCGTACACTTGATCATTTCGAGTGAAATAAAATGTGAATGATAGCTATGCATGTTACTTAGATACTTCCAAAAGTAACCTAATCATTTGCTTGTAGGTTGAGAGCACTATTCATTTTTCTCAACATGTGTAGAGACCAAAATAGCAAGTCTTTGCTCATCGTTGAATTTCGTACTCATCTGTTTTCATCCATTGATTAGAGGATCATGATCCAAAGCACTTAGGTGATAATTTGTGATTGTTGGGAAGCTCAAAATGTCTACTCTACTCGCCCCAACTTTTTCTTAGCTGGTGTGAAGCAGGATTTTGCATCACCACTTCATCTCTGGAATCTATCCACCATCTCCTTCAATAGTGGTATCAAAGCAACATCAAGCAAAATGGGAGATGGATTTCCATCATTCATTGACAAATTGGACAGAAGCAAATATCCAGCATGGTCCCTAAGGATGCAAGCCTATCTCCAAGGGAGAAGCTTATATGGATACATCTCTAGAGACGAGGAATAGCCAATATTCAAAAGCAAGCATCAACCTAAAAGAGAAGAGCAAGAAAGGCTAACCACATGGTGTGAAAAGGATGCTCTAGCCAAGTTATATATATTTAACTCAATATCTGATTTCTTATTACGCCACAATAGGAATCACAAGACCTTCCAAGAGACTTGCAAAGTACTTTCTTCATACTTTTGATCAAATACAAGGACTAGGAAGAACCAACTTTGGATGGAGTTCACAACCTTGAAGAACTAACCAAAGCAAAGTGTGGCTGACTATGTGACCAAGATGAAGGATGTAGCTAACCAACTTGGGAGCATTGGAGAAGAAATAGAAGAGGAGTAGATAGTAAGGCAGATCATAAAAAGGCTGATGATAGGTTGGAGTTCTTCACCCCACCAATGGACCTATATATGGAGATGCAGATATCTAACCTCAATGCATTGATGGGGCAACTCTTCACACATGAGACAAAGCTCAATTATAAGAATCAAGACAACTCTATAGGTAATCAATATTCTACCTTTACACAGATAGAAATAAGAGTAAAGATAAAGGCAAAGGTAAAAAGAATCAAGAAGAGGGAAGTACCTCTCAAGTGAACTTCACAAGTAGAGGAAGATGTACTAGAGGAAGGGGTAGAGGAGGAAACAAGGGGGAAGATCATACAACTCTTCATCTTGAAATATCTATGGTTTGACCAATCACACCACATATGAGTGTTTGAAGTACACAAAGAATCAGAGAGGAAGAGGATTCCACAGAGGAGGCTATGGACAATCGAGAGGCAGGTTCAACAATGGAGGAAACAATTACCATCACAACTAGAACCAAGGCTACAACAGCAACTATCAAGGAGGTTTTAGAGGTGGAAGATATTACAAAAACTATAGAAAAGACCAAGAGGATTCTCTATTGATCATGAAAATGACATCCAAGCAAGGTAAAGATGAGGAGCATCTATTCTATATTGATCCTGGTTGTTCCAATCATGTGGTTGGAAATGTACCATTGCTATATGATCTTGAAGAACCTAAAAGGAAGCATGAAGTCCAGAAAGGTGATGATACTAGGCACTCTATTAAGAAGATTGGAAATGTTAAAACATCTGATGGTGATATGAACCTTTTAAGTTAGGTATTATATGTGCAAACCATAACAAGAAAACCTAATCAGTGTTGGGTAGATTGTTGAGAAAGGCTTACAAGTTTGATTCACAAGGCATGGAGCATATGTGGAGGACCCTCAACAAGGCTTCAAGAGGATTGCAAAAGGTAAGGGAGGACCCTCAACAAGGCTTCAGGAGGATTGCAAAAGGTAAGAAATCTCGTAGACTCTTTACATTTAGTTGAAGATATAAAAAACATTGCACTCTTCAATTACGACACATCACTAGTCCCCAAATATTCTCTATACATGAATAAAGATTCTATGTCAGAAGAACCTTCTTCATTTGAAGAATCCAATAAGAAGGAAGAATGGAGAGAAGCCATGGAGGAAGAAATTGAAGCACTTCAGGAGAACAACACTTTAGATTTGGTTCCCAAGAAATCAAGCATGAAGGTAATATGATATAGGTGGATTTACAAAGTAAAGAAAAATTTAGATGGTTCAATCAACAGTTATAAAGCAAGGCTAGTAGCAAAAGGGTTTGCTCAAACCCATGGATTGGAATATGAGGAGACTTTCTCACCTGTGGCTAAGATGCCAACAATCATAGTTTTAGTAAGTATTGCTACTTCAAAGAATTGGAAATTGTATCAGTTAGATGTTAAAATGCATTCCTAAATGGATGGATCTCAGAAGAAGTCTACATGGATCAACCACGAGGGTATGAAGAAAATGACAAATTAGATTATGTATGAAAATTAAGGAAAGCACTCTATGGTTTAAAGCAAGCTCCTAGAGCTTGGAACCATAGGCTTACTATTAGGGGAGCACTAGATTGTGCTCTCTGACTTCACTAGACAAGATTACGGAAATACACTTATGATTACAAGAACACCCACATAGGGAAAATAATACAAGAAGACGGATTTGATACAAGACATCCCACAACCCGGGACCAATAGGTATGGAAAACTGGACTAGAGATGATACAAGAGATCCCACAACCCGGGATCGTAAGTATGAGACAAGATGTCTGGATTACAAGAACTCCCTTCTGGGAGATGAACTGAATACAAGAAAGAACTTGACAAGATATCGTACTACGAGATTACAAGAGGACAAGACAGGATGTCCAAGCACGACTCCTTGAGCTCCCAAGACTGGTATTGGCAAGACTGATTATGAATGTGGCCAACCCCTCCTTATATAGGTTTTCCAAGGGCGGTTCTAGGGCGGTTACAAATTGATGATGTCATCGATGAATCAATTCGTAGCATGGTCTTTGGATGTCAGAATCAAGCAAGAAGACAATCGATCTTAGGGTTTTGGCACGTTTCAGACGCAATGGGAGCATTAGTTTCCTTAAATTCTGAACTAGTCATGAGATATAGGATTCACATGGAATCTAAGAGTTTCCTTTGTCCATGACATTACCTCCCCCTCAAGCGACGAGTTCCACGAGGAGCGGTCACGTTCTCTGGTCTCGGCTTCATTGGATTTTTCTTATGGAATTCTTGAACCTTGATTGGTGCTCTTTGAAGGTTTTCTATAGGTTCCCAAGTACAATCATTGATGTCATACCCTTTCCAATGACTAAGGTACTCTAATCTTCCTCGGGATATTCTTGAATCTAGGACATGCTCGACTCCAAATTCTTCATGATCATCAATCTCGATAGGTGGTGAAGGACTAGGAACAGCGAGTCGTTACAAACGAGAACTATGTCGTAAAAAGACTCCAGAACACTCGCGTCAAAAATCAAGCAAATGGCAGCTTATGTTTGAGATTCCTTTATACCAGTATACATATATTACAAAAATGAGGTGAAAACATGTGATATTTGACATTTTTTGTCATTTTCTCATAAAAAAAGAGCTCAAAATGTAGTCAAAATTTCACTATATAAGGCATTGACATGTCCCAAAATGTATATGATAAGACATTGACATGTCCAAAATCTATATGATAGGACATTGACATGTCTAAAATCTATATAAAGAATGTAGAACTGAATAGTTCTTATACAAAAATAACATTTTAGACATATTTTTAATGGGTGGATATCTGATTGTTAGTCAAAATTGCTACAAAACATGGTTTCATTAACCAAACTACTTCGAGGCATTTACAAAAGCACTAAAATTGTCTGAGAGCTTCAATGCATCTCACAACTTTGTCGATCTATGTCTACACCCTCATCATCTGATGCACTTGATTCAGTCTCATACTGTTGAGAGCTCTCTTCTTCTTCTTCTATATCCACAAGAGCTCTGTCTTCATCCACGTACATACCAAATTCTGCAGGATCATGCACAACTCTTCTTGTTTGCCTATGATTTCCTGTACCACATACATCTGGAAGCTTTTGTTTTATCATGTTGATGGTTGCTTTCCTCAAGTGACCTATTTTTGTCAAGGAAAAATCATAAACAAGAATATCTACATCATCCATTTTAAGAGTGGATGTGCTTCGAATATTCTTTTTCTTTTTTGAACCTGTTCGTTTAGTATCACACACCATTTCTAAGTTATATTTACCTGTGAATGCATTACTACTTTTAGTGTAATACCAATGCACCATCAAAGCCTCTATTCTTCTCTGATCAATATCTTTAGTTATCTCTAAAACCTTTGCAATCCAAAATGGTCTGGTAGCCTCATCACCATCAGCAAGAACTGCAATAAGTGTTCCAACATTTATCTCTATTAAATTTCCTTGCCATCTGGCTTCTGCCTGTTTTGTCATCCTTGGGCGTACATAAATATTTCTTTCTGGTGGATGTATAAAACTTTGAAGTGCATCTGCATTACATGCTTGGGCCACATTCACGGATCTTTGTGTACAAAAATCCCATGTGAATGGAACATCAACTGGCCAGTGACCTGCAGTTGTATACTGTATAATCTCTTCTTGATGATTGAAAAAGTCCTCCCACCAAGATACATCTTGATCTCCAGCATATTTTTTTGCACGCTCAATATGTCTCTTCTTTTCAATGAGTGCATGCATCCAGCTTTTACTTTGATCAACCACATTTCCACATCTTTCTGTATTGTTTTTATCTTCATATGGTGATTGTTCTGCACCATACACTGTTACAATAGACAAATTAGGCACCTGCAATAAGAATCTGCATCCCTCTTTAGGCTCCCACCCAAGAGAAGATGAATACTGCTTTGCAAATAAAGGGTTATTTCATCAACCCTCCTCATCAAGAATACATGGTTGAAACTAATATTGTGCAATGGAGCCAAAACCTTAGCACTGTTATCAAGGCCCATTGAGCAAAAGTGCTTAAAGTCATAAATCTGTGTGAGGTGTTGAACTTCTGGTTTTGGAGTATATGCTTCTGAAGCCAGCTCAGATAAAATCGGAAGAGTAAAAGCATTGTTACGTGCCAACTTCTTAGAGAAAGTACTGAACATTTGATCAATGTGATCATGAGTGTGGCCAACCAGAAGGAAATTTACCTTAACCTTCTGAAATACCTGTTTTTCAATAAGCATGCTTAAATATCCAAAGACTGTAGAATTTTTATTCTCTCTTGCAGTATTATCTAGTTGCAAATATAGAGTTGGTGGCAAAAGACCCTTCCATGATTGCAAAACACGATGAATGACAGTAACTGTAAGGTTTGGATCATTATGCACATTCGGATATGTGAAGAAAACCTTGGACATTACTGTTCCATTGTATACCAAAGCACCAACCAAATGCATTTGCACAAGGACTTCATCTCCAATGTCCTTAGGGATGCGATAAAAATGTGGCAGACAAGTTTTTTTTTGATCCATACCATCGATCAACAAACACATATAACGTCCGGATTTCTGAGTGCTTTACTTCGATGATGAATTGCTTTCTTTCTCTCTAAAGCTTGACTCTCACGATGGTTGTTAAGAAGGTTTTTTAAATTATTCTTTTCCTGTGGTGTTGTAGCTCCTTTTGCCATGTTTTTCAAAGTGGCGCAAACTGAACATTCACCCATTCTAACTTTACGAGGAATAGAAACATTGTTAAACTCTTCCTTCCATAATCGAGTAAAGTGACGATACAACACATACTTCTCATTTCTATTTTCCATGTCTTCTCTATATATTTGAAATACCTCTCGATGAGTAAAGTTATCTGACAAGTGCAACCTTCCAGTTGTAGGCATAACCTCACAATGCAAGCTAAAATAGTTCATCATCCAATTCATTGCATGACGTCCAACAGATCCTTTGGTCCCAACATGGAACGTATCCAAAATGAGATCCCCATTCAAAAGCCCTTGTTGAACCCCATGTATTCTAAAACTTCCCACACCCATTGCAATTTTAAATGCAGCCCTACAACATCGCATCCCTTGACTAAAGAAATATTCAAAACCAACACGTGTTACTGACATGTTATCCTCAATCATTTGCATGCGAGAAACAAGGTATATATCCTGCCTTTCACTATCTAAATGGAGGATTTTTTCTCTTAGGTGCTTTAGTTTCTTCATTCCTAAATTGTACAAACATTTCAAACCACAACAATGCTTCACAATATCCAATGCAATCTGTCTATCTGAAGTAAGAAATTTAAATCTTTTTTGACTTACTTCACGAGGCCTTCTTTTAAATTGTAGATTGAGCTTGCTTTGCTTTTTCGTTGCTCCACATGCACTTGAGTCAGAAGGGAGATCAATGGTTGGATCAGATGGGAGATCAAGAGGTGCATTTGGTTGAGCAGCATTGCACTGTGAATTGGATAACTTAAATGACTCAACAGAAAACATGGAACCATCAGCACGTCCTAAATCATAGGGATCATCACTTCTATGGAAAGGGTCAACTAAGAACAATGAATCCGAAACTGTATCAATATGAGCAAAAGAAGCTGATGCCCAAGCATCCACTGAAAAGATTGAGCTCATCTTCACTGAGTTCACAGAAGACTAAAGATGAATGACCTTTTTAAATAAGTAGAAATCCGAGATCAAGTGAAGATGTCACATCAAATGTCACATCAAGAAGATATGAAATCAAAAGTTTATTAAAGTACATTAAATAACATTAAACATCAAATTACATCAAATAACTTAATTACTCAAATATACACTTGTAAGGGAGCCAAAGATTTGATTCACTTTTGAAATGAGAAACACAATTGATTTCTAACTAGATATGAGTCATTGAGTCTTAGCATTGTGAGTGAATCAAAATATATCCAAGTTGAGTTCCAACTGGATTATATATTAAAATTGTTTGTAGTAGTGCCATTGAAGACTATACAAGAAGAAATTTTACCATTGGTACTAAATAAGATTTCAAGGATTAGGTTTCATTGTAGTCTTGGCTAGATCTCAAAGAGGTAGATGAAAGTATATTAAAAAAGAATTATGTTTACCGTAAAAGAGGTACACGGAATGTTTATTCATACATTGATTTTCCATTTCAGCAATGTGTTACAAGATAAATGTGAATATGAACTAAAGTGAGGAGGATAACACTATAAAGATGTCATTAATCTCCCATATTCAACACAACTTAGACTTGAAGTGTAATTTCCATGCAAATTTATATAAATAGTTGCAAGGTTCTTTACTTGAATGTTTATTCATACATTGATTTTCCATTTCAACAATGTGTTACAAGATAAATGTGAATATGAACTAAAGTGAAGAGGATAATACTATAAAGATGTCATTAATCTCCCATATTCAACACAACTTAGACTTCATTTTCTCCCAAGCAAGAGATTCTAAGAAAAAATTTCTACATGAGATTAGACATCCTCATGTACATACCATACTCTTGCCATTGAAGTGTAATTTCCATGCAAATGTATATAAATAGTTGCAAGGTTCTATGAATATTTCATTAAAGTGGCTCTGAAACAGCCTATTTGTGTGAGTGGTATTCCCTGGTTAGATTGGTTGACAGATATAGTTAGCAACTAGACTCATTCAGTTAGATCCAGTTAGTCTCTGGTTCAAGTTACCCAATTGCCTATAAATAGCAGAGGAGGAGATCATTCTCATTTTCAAAATGCACGAGCAACAGAGAGCAACAGAGCACAGACAGCTATGGAGCACAGAGCTCAGCATACAAGCAAGGCAACTCTGATGGAGAAGAAGAATGTTGGCAAGAGTACCAAGAGGTAGAGAAAATCATACCATAAAAAAAGATTCCTAAAAGATTCCCTTTGTCTATTTGTGTAAAGAGTCTGCTTTCTAGGTTTTTATTTTGCTTAGCTCTAAAAATATAGATCCAATGAGGGTACAGCTCGATGCCTGGCATCGACTTTTAGGTGTAAGTCGATGCCTGGCATCGACTTTGTGAGCAAGTCGATGCCAAGCATCGACTTGCAGGTGCAAATCGATGTCAGGCATCGACTTGCAGCCTCAAGTCGATGCAAGGCATCGACTTGCGTGGCATCGAAGTTGGCCTTAAAGTCGATGCCAGGCATCAACTTTAGGGTGCAAAGTCGATGCCAGGCATCGACCTTTGGGTGGAAGTCGATGCTGGGCATCGACTTTTAGGTTCAAGTGGATGCCAGGCATCGAC
This sequence comes from Ceratopteris richardii, assembly GCA_020310875.1. Lineage (NCBI taxonomy): Eukaryota > Viridiplantae > Streptophyta > Polypodiopsida > Polypodiales > Pteridaceae > Ceratopteris > Ceratopteris richardii. The sequence goes on from MU261372.1 coordinate 22,864, forward strand.
TTTTAAGTGCAAGTCGATGCCAGGCATCGACTTTTAAGTGCAAGTCGATGCCAAGCATCGACTTGGGGGTGCAAGTCGATGCCCGGCATCGACTTGAACCTAAAAGTGGATGCCTAGCATCGACTTGGGCCTTTGAAAACCACATTTACGTATGTGCTGATTATTCCAAGCGCCTTCAGGGATGCGGAGTCCAAGAGTGAGAGGCCCTTCAAGAAGCTGAGAGTCACCATGGGCTCTGGTGATCAGCAACGTGACAAAGGCATTGGTCACCAAGCGAAACCAAAGAAAATTATTGCATCCTTATCCTTTGAGAAGGCCAGCAACCCGCTAGGAATATCCTCAGGTGGACAGAGTAGCATCAAAATTCTTGAGGATGAAACAACTATGAAGGATAGGTCCAGGGACGCTGAGGTCTTAAGGACAGATCGTCCACTGCGGGACATGACAAATCTGGAGTGGTGCCTTCAGTATGTTGAAGAAAAGAATGCAGTCCTTCTTGTGTTCGCAGGGGCATATGGGAGAGGAAAGATCACGACAACACAAGGTTTTCAGTATGGCCTTGTGTACAAACTGGATTATGAAGATGAGGATTCTGACAACCTCCTTTTCTTGGTAGAGACATCAAAAGGTTTGAGAAATGTTATATGCAAGATGGATTTCTTGTGCCCAGAGTGCTGTGTTCCAGATGGTCTAGCTGAGATATGCAGGGACTCAGTCAATCTTATCAAGGACTTGATGCCATGGATCCAGGGCAACATCATGCCAACACAACAGAAGATGACAACCCCTGTAAAGGCAAGGGGTAAGCAAAGCGTGCAAAAAAAGTTTCAAAAGAAAAAGAAGAGAAGAAGAGGAGTCTTCTGACTCAAGCTCTAGCTCTGAGGATATAATTCTTGCACCTGGTGGAGAGCTTGCCTCGGGTGTTCTTGGTACTGAGCAGAACAAGATGAGGGAGGACATAGCTAAAAGAAAATTTGTGAAGAAGGGGCAGTTGTTCCACCTGCCAATCAATATCATCCACAGGCCACCAATAGATCCAGTCACAGGGAGGAGGCCCCTTGAGATCAACGAGCCACACAATTTGCACGTGCAGAATCTTCAGAAGAAAATGAAAATAAATCCTCATGCTACTGTTGTGCCATTCCTTGTCATGGTGGATCCGAATGAGTGCAGCTCTGTGGACGAGTTCAATGAGGGTTTGTTTGAGGATTATACTTATTATGTGATTGGAGGTTCACACTCTGTAGAGGCCCGTAGACAGCTAGTGAAGGAGCACCCTACCACATTTTTCTTTAGGTATGCAGAGTGTAAGATATATGCTGGTCTTACAACTGAGGAAGCCAAGCTTCTTGCTTGGGATCATAACAATGACAATGACTACAAGCAAAAAATGTCCTCCATAGAGAGAATTGGGTTCTTCCACCATGAATATGAAGATTGTCTTGTTAAGGAAGCTGGAAGAATACATCCCAATCTATGAAAGCAATGCCTTATTGAGGTTGGAATTGCACTCGATGAGAATAGAAAGTCTGATGCCTTGAGGAAATATGATCCATGGTTTCAACTGGCATTCAGATCAGGTGAGATCTGGGATCTACAGGATAAAATTTTCACAATGTGGGAGAACAAGGAGGTCAAGGGCCAGAAGCAACGAAAGTCCAGGCCAGACCCACAGGTTGATCTGAAGGGAAAGGGAAGGAAAGTTGACCTCTCAATTGAAGAGGCTCCTGAGGACATGAAGCTGACACCATGGAGGGCCCTTCAAGGAATCAAGGATGATACATTGATTATATCAACTTTGTCAAGGGTAATCTCCAAGGAGTTAAGCCTGGAGGAGATGGTGACTGAGCTCAATAAGTATGTATGTTATTCTCAAATCCTTTTTCCCTCCTCCCATGTTTCTGGTCTAACCTAGTCTCTTTTTTATTTCTGTGACTGTAGTCATAAAGTTTACATGAAGATTCAGGAGGTCATGATGAAGAGGCTTGGTTGCTTTTCTTGGACAGAGGTCCAAGCAGACTATCCAACCACATCATCCTACAAAGCTTTATCAGAATATTTCATCCTTTTTCGTGATTGGGTAGGTTCTCTTTCTGAGGTTGTGCCTGGTTTACCATTAGGTTAGATGCCTTAATTCACCAAACCAATTTGATGCCAGGCTTTTAGTACGAATTCGATGCCTGGCATCGACTTACGGCTAAAGTCGATGCCTGGCATCGACCTGCAGCCAAAAGTCGATGCCTGGCATCGACTTGGGGGCATAAGTCGATGCCTGGCATCGACCTGCAGCATAAGTCGATGCCTGGCATCGACCTCGTGGCATAAGTTGATGCCAGGCATCGACTTATGTCCCAAAGTCGATGTCAGGCATCGACTTTCAGTAGAAAGTCGATGCCTGGCATCTACCCCCACATGAAATCGATGCCATGCATCGCTTCCTTATGTTCTGTTTGCTGTATTGAAGAGCTCATTTAATTGTCTTTCCACTTTTTTCTGTAGAAACCAAAGAAAAGTAAGTCTGCGGAGCTACTAGATGATTGCCCCCCTACATTCCTGGCTCACATTCAAAGAGCAAGGCATGAGAAATCTAGGCTGAAAGCCAAGGAGATGGATTTTGATGATGAACCTGATCTGAAATGTTTCTCCAATCCCCTAGACCCCCTTAGGCCTGTATATTACAATGTATTCTGTAGTGATGTAAATAATATTTGTTCTGTTGTGCCTAGAAAACATTTCTCCCTTCTCATAGCGGACGTACCCTATGGATTTAGGATGTTGGGATCAGTTAATGATGATGAACCCTTCAAACACCCTCAGATTCCGAAGATGGTCACTGATTTTGCAGAGTTGACTATGTCTCCTCTTTGGAGGATAGTAATTTTCCATAGCAGAGACCAGTCCTTCTCTGTTTCAACTGCTCTGAAGGCAAGATGTCATGCTGTGGAGTGCCTCACATGGTAAGTAATCTTCTTTCTATCTCCGTGGCTTTAATGATGCTCTCTGTGACTCATAGGTCTTGTTTGCAGGGTGAACACAAACGTAAATCACACTCCTTTTCACAGGTTTGTGAGTTCCACTGAATGCATTACAGTTGGCTATTATGATGAAGTAAGAAAAAGGAGAGTCAGGGAGCATTGCAATGAGAATGGGATCTCAAATGTGCTCATGTTCCCAGCCGTTACCAAGAAACTTCGTCATGTAGCTGGGGACATGACATTGGTTAACCCCTATCAGAAGCCACAAAAACTCATAATGAGATTGCTTCAGCTATTGTCCAATGAGGATGACTGGGTCCTAGACCTTTTTTCGGGCACAGGTAATTTCAATTTTCACAATTTTCATTAGTCATGGTTGATTGATGCCTCTAAGTGGTTTTCTGCTGTTTCAGGAACGACTCTGGCTTGCTCCTTAAAGATGTTCACGCACTGCATAGCTGTGGAGAAGGATGATGCTCAAGTGAGCTTCATTAGAATGAGAATCAATGGGCTGAATGAATGCCCAGATGAAGACCAAGAGGTTGGAAGGAAGCACATTGCAGACACGGAGAGATTCCAACCGGCTTCAAGGGAGCCTGTTCCCCCACTTGCAGATGAACCGGGGGACATGGCTGACCTTGAAGAGCCAATCTTGGAGCAAGAGAGGCAGGATATGTGTTCTAATGTTCCAGAGGATCCCAATATCCTTGAGCCTGAGGAAAGCTATGATCAGCTTCTATTGTAGATTCATATTACTCTTGTACTTACACAGGAAATGTAAAAAATAATTTTAATAGAAATATAATGTCGAGTTCTGCTTCCACTTTGTGTTCAGCTTGATTTATTTTGAGCATTTCTCTGATCATGTGTGAATGTTTCTTAGTATAATTTTGTTGATTATTATCTTCTCTTGGGAATGCTTTTGTGAAATGTATTTCATATTCTGTGAATATGGCCATGCATTCAATGAGGATCTTAACCATACAAAGGGGATGATCTTAATTGCCTTGTTAAAATGTTCCGATTTTTGCAACACATGTACTCTAATTTTCGAGTAACTTTTAATCAGCTATAATCTGTGCTTGTTGAGGTTATGGATGTAAGGAAGGAGCTTCCCGAACTCTTACTTGTACCTTCAACACTAATCTATTGTCAAAGATCATGATGTGGGATTCTTGATCGGCTGAACAACTAGTTTTCATGGCAACAAGAATTTTATTATATCTATCTTGACTACTTGGGATATGAGATCAAGGTTCTAGTGACAATATTTACAAGCAAGAACAAGTGATGCTTTCTAGATATTGTAAAATGCTCACTTTATTGCTTGATATGATGGTCTTTAGGTAAAAAGGAAAAGAGAACATGTCTTTGTTCTCCTTTGTTGTGACTCAGTGTTTAGGTCTCTCCCCCCTCAATGATGAAATCTGATATGGTTCCAACATGGATACATGGAAAAGTGGATGTATTCTCATGGTACTTGGTAGCTGGAGCTTGAAGGTGACTGGATTAATCTTGGCCAAGATGGTAAATGGACCAAATCTTTGATGATCTAACTTTGCACAAGGCCTTGAAGTTTGCAAATTGTTTTTGAGTAACCATACTTTATCACCAATTTGATACGATGGATTCTGGACACGATGTTGATCTACATAGTACTTATATTGTTGTTGAGCTCTATGGATCTCTTCCTTGAGTTCTTTGTGAATGTCCATCAAGTACTGGGCCTTGTCTCTAGCAGCTGGGTTCTTGACATGATTTGAGAGTTGTATATCCATCCTTGGATGTTGTCCATAGTTTGCAAAGAAGGGAGTTTGCTTAGTAGATGCATGAACACTATTGTTATAGGCAAAATCTGCAAAGGGTAACAACTCAAACCAATCATTTTGGTGATAGTTGCTAGTGCAACGGAGATATTGCTCTAGGACTTGATTCACCTGTTCTGTTTGTCCATCAGTCTGTGGATGATTTGCTGTAGATAGTTTAACTTGAACACCAAGGAGCTTGCAAAGACTGTTCCAAAAGCTGGATATGAGCTCTGGACCTCGATCACTGACAATATCATGAGGCAATCCATGAAGCCTAAAGATGTATCTGAGAAAGAGTCTAGTAGTGGCTACACTTGTGATTGCCTTTGTAGTTGGAATGAAGTGTGCCATCTTTGTGAATCTATCCACAATAACAAGAATGGCATCATACTTATCTGACTTTGGTAGATCTGTGATGAAATCCATAGATAATGAAGCCCATGGCCTTTCGGGAATAGGTAAAGGTTGCAAGAGGCCATGAGGCTTATGTCGTGGTACTTTAGATCTATTGCAAGTGTCACATGTTTGGATATATTCTTTGACTTCCTTCCACATTTGAGGCCACCAAAAATCCCTAGATATGAGTTCTATTGTTTTATTTACTCCAAAATGTCCTACTGCACGGTTGTCATGACGTTGTTGAAGTACTTGGATCCTGGGCTTTCCTGGAGGGACATATAATAGGTTCTTATAGAATAGTAACCCGTCCTTTTCCTGGAATTCATTTACTTCTTGGATTTTTCCTTCTTGAGTTTTTTTCTTAACATTACAAAATAATTCATCTTGTGGTAGATTCTCATGGATCAAATGATTCAAGGCTGAATCTTCGGATGGGTTGAAGAGATAGCTACTAACCGGAGATGCTCAGGCTTGAGTAATCCACTCTCTTGTTGATCAAAGGCCTCTTCACCCTTCTTTGGTGCAAGATAAGATCTTCTTGAAAAGGCATCTAACTGACACTGTTGCCGTCCTAGATGATATGTGATGACAAAGTCGAACCTGGATAAAAAGTTACTCCATCGAGACTGCCTTCTATTGAGGATGCGGGTGGTCATAAAATACTCTAGGTTCTTGTGATCTGTATACACGATAACTTTATGAGTTGCTCCTTCTAGATGGTGACACCAAGTATCAAATGCATCCACTATGGCAAGAAGTTCTTTAACATGAATTTCATAATTAATTTCTGGAAGAGAAACTTTCCTTGAATTATATGCAACTGGATGTAGGTGTCCATCATCTCCATATTGTGAGAGGATGGCCCATAGGGCAAAGTCTGATGCATCTGTCTCTAGGAAGAAGGGCTGGGTAGAATTAGGATGAACTAGAATTGGAGCAGTAGTGAATGTTGATTTCAAGGTCTGAAATGCTTTTTTTGCTTCTTCGGTCCATGAGAATTTGGAGTTCCCTGTAAGCTTGGTAAGAGGTGTCACTATCTTGGAGTAATCTTTTATGAATATCCTATAGAAGTTGGCAAAACCCAGAAAACATTGTACATCTCGAACACATGAAGGTGGTTGCCAATCAAGGATTGTCTGAATCCTCTTAGGGTCCATAAAAATTCCTTTATCTCATACAATGTACCCTAAAAATTCCACTTCTATCTTATGGAAAGAGCACTTCTCCGATTTTGCATATAATCCTTTTTCTCTTATAGGACTATCTTTACATGTCATTCATGATCCTCAAGATTTTTGGAGAATATCAAGATATCATCAAGGTATATAACAACAAAATCATCTAAATATTCTCCAAAGATATCATTCATCATATGTTGGAAGACAGCTAGAGCATTTGTAAGACCGAATGACATAACTACATATTCAAAATGCCCATACCTTGTTTGAAATGCTGTCTTCCATTCGTCTCCCTCTCTGATCCTGACAAGATTGTAAGCTCCTCGCAGATCAATTTTCGTGAAGAATTTTGCTTTTCCAAGGCGTTCCAAGAGCTCTAATATGAGTGGTAGAGGGTATCTATTTTTTATAGTGACTTTGTTCAATCCACGATAGTCTACACACATCCGGAGAGTCCCATCCTTCTTCTTTACAAATAGAATAAGAGCTCCTGCTGGAGACTTCGAGTATTTGATAAACCCCTTTGCTAGATTCTCATCAATGTTCTTGCGTAGTTCTATAAGTTCTTCTGGGGATAGTCTGTAGATTGGTCCAAAGGGTGGTTGTGCTCCCTCTTGAAGGTCTATGGGGCAATCGTAAGGTCTATGCTTTGGGAGGATATCTGCATTCTTCTTTTCAAAAACATCTTCAAAGCCTTTGTACTGATTGGGTAGCTATATTGGATCATCTTTCTTGGATTCTTGAGCTGGTATGGCATAGATCATATATGTAGGTTCCTTCCTTACTGCATGTATGAAGGCTTTGGCACCGATATATATTGGGTTCTTCTAGATATCTCGACGGGTGATTTTATTCTTTTCCCAATTAATGTCTGGATTATGCTTCTTTAACCAGGGCATTCCAATGATAACTAGATGTACTGGGCTCAATATTACATTGAAACATATATGGGATTCATGGTCACCAAGGTGCACTCTTAATGGTATGGTTTCCATGGTTATATTCCCAGATGCTAGAGGTCGTCCATCTACTACTTCAGCTACTACTCGTTTGTTTTTCCAAAGTACATAAATTCCATGATTCTTAACCAATCCTTCATCGATGAAACATGAGGAGGCTCTTGAATCTACTAGGGCTGTAACGGAAAGGGTCTTCTTGAGCATGATTAACTTGACAGGTGCAAGACATGTTTCTATGGGTGTAGCTGGAATTATGAGACCCTTTCTTATATCATGGTCCGGCTGCAGGGTCTCTTTTACAACTCGACTTCCTCATTTCCCTGCTCTACAAGGGTGGCTACGACTCTAGAGTTTGTTCTCTTGTTTGGACAATTAATTGCAATATGTCCAGGGTTTCCACAGTAGAGACATAACTTATTAACTCTTCTTCTCTGTTTCTCTTCTACTGTTAAAGGCTGAAACCTAGTTACATCTATTTGCATAGGTTCAGGCATGGACTCATCTTTAGTAGTCGATTGGAAAGGTTTCACTGGCGAGGTCTTCCTTCTACTTGTTTTTCTTGTTTCCTTTCGAAAAGTCGGTTATCACATTGAATAGTTTGCATGATATATTCATTCAATGTTTTAACCTCTAGCATCGTGAGCAACAAGTCCTTCACATCATCTCTTAAACCCCATCTGAATTGGCTTATGAAATAATCTTCATGCCAAGTGAGATCACATATCAACTACCTAAATTCAGATGCATAGGTAGAGGCAGGGCGGTTACCTTGACCTAGCTTCCGAAGTTTTGTTTCTGCTACTCGACTTGTATCTGCATCTCCAAATGTGGCGGAGAGTTCTCGAAGAAACCCCTCATAGTCCTGAAGTACTGCCATGTTCTTCTCCAAGATTGGCGCAAACCATGATAATGCTTGGCCACAGAGCAAGGTTCCAATAAATACGACCTTGGATGCCTCGTCAGGGTATCTATCATGTTGCATACGGATGTACAATTTAACTTGCTGGAGAAATCCATGAAACTTTGTGCGATCCCCATCAAACTTTTCTGGCATGCAAATCTTGGGTTCCTTCATAAATGATGTACTAGGCCGTTGATTCACTTGAATACTCCCTTGATTTGCTTGAAGACTCCCGATTCGTTCTTGTAATTCTTGGAGGAGTGCACCTACATGCACTGGATGTCCCATCTCGACTTGTTTCTATCGATGACTTAGGTCTTGGACTTGTTGTTGGAGACTCTGAAGTGATGCTACGATCTGTTCATAAGCATTCTCCATGATGCCAGGTCTTGGATAGAAGATAGTCTTGGCAAAATGTAAGGGGAGCACTAGATTGTGCACTCTGACTTCACTAGACAAGATTACGGAAATACACTTATGATTACAAGAACACCCACGTAGGGAAAATAATACAAGAAGACGGATTTGATACAAGACGTCCCACAACCCGGGACCAATAGGTATGGAAAACTCGACTAGAGATGATACAAGAGATCCTACAACTCGGGATCGTAAGTATGACACAAGATATCTAGATTACAAGAACTCTCTTCTGGGAGATGGACTGAATACAAGAAAGAACTTGACAAGATCTCGTACTACGAGATTACAAGAGGACAAGACAGGATGTCCAAGAACTAGACTAGACAGGACTAGAACAAGAAACAAGATAGGAACTGGAACTGGAACTTGGAGAGTACTTACTTGGCGGTCACGACTCCTTGAGCTCCCAAGACTGGTATTGGCAAGACTCATTATGAATATGGCCAACCCCTCCTTATATAGGTTTTCCAAGGCTGGTTACGAATTGATGATGTCATCGATAATGTCATCAATTTGTAGCATGGTCTCTGGATGTCAGAATCAAGCAAGAAGACACTCGATCTTAGGGTTTTGGCACGTTCCGGACGCAATGGAAGCATTAGTTTCCCCAATTCTGAACCAATCATGAGATATAGGATTCACATGGAATCTTAGAGTTTCCTTTGTCCATGACACTTGTCACATATTTGTAGGATCAAGGATTTGTTGCTAGCAAAGCAGATTCTTCTTTGTTCATAAAGAAGACTAAATCAAAATTTATTTATATATGTGTTTATGTGGATGAAATTATCATTACAGGGAATGATGCAAACAGCATCAAGAAAATCAAATCTTAGATGATGGAAGAGTTTAAAATCAGTGATCTTGGTTTGTTAACATATTTTCTTGGATTAGAAATTGTATATTCAGATTCTGGAGTCTTTATTACTTAGAGGAAGTACATTCATGAAGTTGCAGGTAAACCCATGGAACTCAACCACAAACTTAGTTCTCATGAGGGAGAAATCCTTGAAGATATTACAAGTTATCGAAGGCTTGTTGGGAGTCTCAATTATGCAACCCTAACAAGGGAGGACATATGTTATGGAGTAAGTACATTAAGTCAATTTATGCATACACCAAGAAAACCTCACATGGAAGCTGCCAAGAGGATCTTAAAGTATCTAAAGGGTACTATAAATGAAGGACTATTTTATCCATTCACATCTGGCTTGGATATCAAGCTATATTTTGATGTAGATTCAGATGGCTCAAAAGATGATAGGAGAAGCACTTTTGGCTACTTATCTTTTGCATGTTCAAAGCTAATTTCATGCTCATCAAAGAAACAACCAAATGTGGAATTATCATCAACTAAAGCAGAATATATAGGCTTAGCAAATGCATCAGAAGAAGTTATGTGCCTCAAGCTACTTTACATAGATTTGGGATTACATTCTTGTACTCCAATGATCTTTGTAGATAATACTAGCTCACTTCATTTGGCTGCTAATCTTGTATATCATGCAAGGTCTAAGCACATTGAAGTACACTATCATTATGTAAGAGAGAATCTACTTAGCAAGGACATCCAATTGTCATATGTATCAACCAATTGGCAATGTGCATATATGCTTACAAAATCTTTGGATGGAACTAAGATGAACAGGTTCAAGATGATGATTGGTTAGCAAGAAATCAAAGATAAATGAAGAACAAGAATGTTAGGCTTGAGGGGGAGCCGTTGGTGCAAATGAGTGGGAGCTTACATACTTGGAAATTTAGAACTTATTTCATATAGTCACATATGACTATTCCCTTGAAAAAATCAATTTACTTTTATCCTTGTAAAAGTCCATATGTTAATTGCACTACTCTCATGTGGAGTTAGGAGGAATCAAATATGGAATTACTTGGTAGCTGATTGATGACAAAGTAAGTCCTAAAGTTTAGGATTCACTTTATGGTAAGAGCTTGAATTTGAATTCAAAAGTTGGCTCCAACTCCAAGCTATAAAAATGGATCAAAATCTCGTGTGAGGTAAAGCCTGATTTGGAGATCTTTTAATGGGCTTTCTGTGATTAGTGAGCTCATTCTATAGCTCCATCACTACCCTAGCATTATGCAATTACACATTGCCAATTTCATTGTAATTCTATGTGATTTAATACATATACATTGATCACATCTCTACTTCACTTCTCTGTTAAGCTCATCTCAAAATAGTGATCTTCTCAGACTTGGTTCTTAGTGCATAGTTGATCATTTGATGTGATCTAAAGTGGTATAGATTTAGCATATTGTCTATTTTATAGCTACAAAGCTCCATTGTCATTGCTTCATCTCTAGAGTCTATCCACCATCTCCTTCAACACAAGAAACTTGGCTTATGGGCTTATGAATTCCCACTTCTACAAGATAGTTGCATTCATCCAATATTCCATGTTAACCGACTTAGAAAGAATCTAATAGATTCACATAATTTGATTGCACATAAGGTTATACTTCCACTTCCAGTAAGTGCAACAGTTTCTCATGAATCTAAAAGGATACTTTGCACCTAGGATAAACATACAAGAAGTCACTTGTACGAAGAGTGCTTAGTAAAATGGAAGGATGGAACTGACGAAAACTCATCATGGGGAAAAGTTTCCACAATCCAGTGATGTTTTTCAACTTTTAAATTTTAAGTTGGTCAATGATAGGTAAGGTTTTCTACTTTCAAGTTCTATATGGATAAATCGATAGAATGAATGCATGTTCTTCAAGTTTGAGAACATGAGGCTCGGGGGCTGGCTACATTTCCTATATATAAATTTATTTTCAAGGACCAAAATCTTCCCCAAGGGGGGAAGAATGTAATAAAGTAAGTCTATGGTCTAAGGGTCGAGTTGGTTTAGGCTTATCTGAAATTGGACACCATTTGGTCACTTGTGTGTATGGCCAAAGATCTTGAGAACAGACTTAAGGAGTCAACTCATGTGAAGCAAGTGATCCACTTAGCATAGTGGTTAAGTCTCAAGGTTGTGAAGAAGGAGGTCTCGAGTTCAACCCCCCTTCGAGAGCATGGGGAGAGAGTTTTGCCCAAGGAGATCTAGGGCCTTCTAACTCAAGATAACGTGAGTTAACTTGAGTTTTTAGGGACTTAACTTGAGTGGCCAGTACACCAACCACTAGTGGACTCTAGTAGAAGGTACTAAAGTAGTGATCGAGATCACTTCAACCACTACTAAACTCTAGTGGAAGATATTAAAGGAATGTTGGAGATTGCACATGCACTTGTCAACTCTAGTTACATTTGTGGTCCTCGTTGGTTTGAGCAGCTATATATAGAGGCATATGGTTGGGAGGTGAGTGGTAATTCATTCGTGAGCTAGTCGTGTGGTAACACTGTTGGAGCTCTAGTCTAATAATTGGGGAATTAGCATCTTCAGCTAATAAATTTGTATACAATTTCCTCATTGTACCTTTTCCCTAGTCTATAGCTAAGGAAAGCCGTGTCCTAGAATCACATTTTTTTTATCAATCTACATGACTAGATCTTGTTCTTTGGATTTCTATAGAATTTCACAAACATATGAGAAGTGCTCAACCATGTCACACCCTATACATCTCTTGCTACCAATACTCCTTCTCTCAAGTTTTCCAACATTCATTTGGAATGTAGGTTATTGGTGGGGGGAAGGGATCTCACACAACATTGTGGGTTGAGCAACGGGGTTAATTTGAGGCGTTACAAAACTTTCGGGAACATGTGACATAGGATTGGGTTGGATATTGCTTGGCTCTTGGAAACTCACTGAATTGACTTTGTTACGTAAATAACAAATTTTATAGTTAAAGAGGCATGCATTAATAACCCATTTTCCATTTGCTTATTCAAAATCTTGAATTCCAACTCCAAATGTGTCGTAGATGTAGATGCAACATTAGTAGTTTCCATTTTTGACACATTACGATCCCTATTTAGTGTGTCCCTAACTTGAAATAATGGTGGACCATACAATAATGATTGGGTTTGCTTCATTTGAGCAACCACCTCAACAAATATCAATCTGAAAGTGAGTGAGTACTCAACTACTTCCCAAAACTATTCCAATGAGGTATATGTACATGCCTTTTGTTTATTTTAGAAGTTTATTTTTGATTGATTCCACCTAAATATTTCTCTCACTTTTAGGTGTAAAATTGAGTTCAATTCAAATAAAATCTATGGATGTTTTCCCCATTTACACTTATTATAACTCTTGAATATCTATCCACAAAAGTTCTTTTACAATAGATAAAAAGTAGAGTGAAAATCTATCTTTATAAATAAACTAAAGATATAAGTGTGTAAATATTGCTTTTCATAGCTCAATGTAATCCAAGGATATGTTCAAGCAATTGGGCTTTCCATATGTACTAGGAGCTTCCCCTTAAACTGAACATGCTTGAGTCTTCATGCCTTTGCACTCTCTTAAAACAATCATTGATTTGAACTTGTTAAGCTTCACTAAATACAAAGCTTTAGTTACACCTTGTTGTTGAGTTGAGATATATGAAAGTTCAATCTCCTTGATTTTAATATTCTCCCTAACATAGTGATAATGGAACTAAATGTGTTTGGTCAAATGATAAATAGGGTTTCTATAAGATGCAAGGAACTCATGTTATCAACAAATATGCAAGGAGTAAATGACTAGTCCTAAATCATTATATGGTGTTTTGATCCTCATTGCTTCTTGAGTAGCATTGGCCATTCCTCTATACTTAATATTTTGTATATGAGAGAGAAACATTCGGTTTCTTCTTTAATGACCAAGATATGAGCTTAGAACCTAGAAATTAGAAATAAATAGAGGTACTACTCCTATCATCTCTTGATCTTGCCTAGTCTACATTAGAAAAATCTTGATATCTATATCAGAGATGTATGAATAGAATAGGACTTCATTGATTGTCCCTTTGAGATACTTGAGGATCCTTTGGCTACCTCCATATGTGGTTTCCTATGTGAGTGCATGAAATTAGTTAGAACGCTCACACTATAATGGATGTCCATTGTTGTGACAAGAGCATAATTAAGACTCCCCCACTAAGCTTGGATAGCTACTCACATCTTTCACAAGCTATCCTTCATGAGCATTTGATTTGGAATCTACTTCCATAGATGTAGTTTCAACCTTAGCATTTTCAATTTTGAACTTTGTAGGGATATCTTTGATGTCTCTCTTTTACGTAAGCTACATACCATGCTTTGTATATAAGAATTCCAATCGAAGGAATTATGTGAGCTAACCTAGACTACTTCTCTTGAATTCTCTCTTCATTTGATGTTTGAATCTTCTAATACCTTCAACATCATATTTTGTTACTAAATCTCATTCACATATGCATAGAGATATCTGACTTCTCTATGTGATCTTGTGATCAACACAGAAGGATTTGGTTTGCCCACCTTTGTTCATTTATCCAATGAGTAAGTAATTAGTCTATGATTCCAAGCTCTTTGGCCTTGCTTTAGCCCATATAACATATCTTAATTTTCAAGTGTACTCAGGATGTTTCAAGTCTTAAAAACAAGTGGGTCGAGCCATGTATACCTCTTTTGAGAGCCATCCATTGAGAAAGGCATTCTTCACATCCATCTAATATATCTTCCAATTCTTGAAAACTACCATACTCATGAACACTTTGATTGTAGGCATCTTTGCTATGGGAGAGAAGGTCTCCTCATAATCAATGCCTTCGATTTGAGCATAACCCTATCTACATGGCTAACCTTGTACCTATTTATAATTCCATCAAAATTATTATTTACCTTATAGATCCATCTAGATCCAATGATCTTCATGGTTGATGTCTTGGTAGCTAAGTCCCAAGTGTTGTTTTCCTGCAATGCCTCAATCTCTTCTTCCATGGCATGCTTCCATTCTAGATTCTTCTTGGCTTCCTCATATGATGAGGGTTCTTGAGAGTTTAGGTCATAAGCCATGTAGAGAGATTTGGTTACCAATGAGGTATCATATCCCTACCTTTTTGGCTTCTTCTTCTTCCTTGCAGATATTTTTGTGGTTTGTTGAGATGAGTGCTATCTTTCTTTAACTCTTGCACTTTTGCTTTACCTTTAGAACTCCAAGACTTGATCTCAATTTTAGGTGTCTCTTAATCATCCTCTAATTCACTTGAATCTTCAAGTGTATGTGGACTTGTTCTTGAAAGTGTTCAAAAAACATTCTCAAAGTCATAAGGAAATTAGATTTTTATGCAATCAACTTCAAGCCATAACTAATTTTCGTCAAGAAGTACATCTCAACTTACTATGACCCCCCTATTGCTAGGATTATACAGCCTATAACCCAATAATTTTTGTTGGAGTTTGAGTTTTGTGAAAGCTTGTGAACAACACAAGGAAGAAGAAGAAGCTAGGAGCACAATACACATATTGAATGTATCAAAAAGTGAATGTACAAGAATAAGTAACCAGTTAGGATTATAGGCATATACACAAGCTAGGGGAAAAAGCCTTCTAAAGAGGGAAAAAAATGCCCCGGTGGTCCTAAGTGTGTTCACACACATCACCATAGAAATATATCAATAAAACCCCCTTGGGTGTGATGCACTTAACAAACAACGGGCACTTATGTATAGGGAAGTGCCAAACATAAAGATCAATCCACAAAAGGAAGTAAACCCAAAGCTTGTCAAAAAACTTCAAACTTCTCCCTAGGTAGAGCCTTTGTGAAAAGGCCTCCAATGTTATCTTTTTTAGGCACATATGCCAAATTGATCTCTCCATCAAAGAAAATCTCCTTGACATAATGATAATTCATCTCAATGAGATTTTTGTGAGCATGGAACATAGGGTTCCTCACAACTTCCAATGTGCTCTGGTAGTCAATGAAGATGGTGTGGCAGAAGATAGACCAAAATTTGAATATGCCAAAAGGAATTTGCGCTACACACACTCAATAATCATTGTGTGAAAGTTATGCTATAATCTATTTTAGAACTAGAAGTCACCATAGAAGGGTACTTCTTGCTCAAACAAGATATGCAAGAGCTACGAAGCATGAAGCAAAAACCATTAGTGGACACACAAGTGTCATAGTAGCTAGCCTAGTTAGAGTCTGAAAAAGCATATAAATCTAGTGGTAATGAACCCCCCCTTGGGATAAAACCATCCATGTAGTTGAGTACCACTCAAATAGTGAAAGATGCATTTAATTTCCCACTAGTGCCTGACACCTAGGCAATGCCTAATCTACTCATATGAGAGAGAGAAAAATAAATATTAGGACAAGTTAAGCATAAGTAAATCAATCATCCAATACTGTGCAATAGAGAAAAACATCAAATGTATCTCCAGCATCATGAAAACCCAACCATAGACCTAGTTCCGTAGGGGTGGAAATAGGGTGCATTCCTGAAGGCCAAAATATTGTAATAGTGTATCAATGTATTTTTTTTGACATAAAGCTATTTCTACATCAATTTGCATAAATTGAATGCTCAAATAATGATGCAAATGCCCCAAATCTGACATATCAAAAGAGGCATGAGAATCAACCTTAAATTTAGAAATATGCTTCTCATTAGAACCATTGAGGAGCATTTCATCATCATAGACAACAATGATTAGAAGTACATCATTTGCACGCTTAATATGTAAGGTTCTCTGAGGTGGAGTGTTCTCAAAATATGCAATCGAATAGGCATGTATCTTTTCATACCACACGTGGTGCTTGCTTCAAACCATATAATGTCTTTTTCAACCTTCAATCTTTGTTTTCATGCATTTTTTGCACAAAACTAGGGGGCTGAATTACGTACATATTTTCATGCAAGTCACCATTAAAAAATGTAGTTTATTGTCCAATTAATGTACATTCCATGCATGATGAGATGCATGTGCACATCTGCTACGGACATTGGTCATTCAACATGTGAGTGCAAAAGTCTCATTAAAATCAGTGCCTCTCTCTTGAGAATAACCTTTTGCAGCAAGCCTAGCCTTATACCTATCATTTGTTCTAGTAGGCTTATGTTTCAGCTTGTATACCCATTTAGTGCCAATGGCCTTTTTGCCTAGAGGAAAATTGCATAAAGATCAGATACCATTCTTCATAATAGCATCATATTGTGATTGCATAGGAACCATACAATTTTCTGAATTTTGTGCTTTATCAGAAGAAACGTGATCATTGTCATCACAAAGACTGGAGACTGTCATGGCATAGCAATGTGATGCAAAAGAAGCACTATGAGATCTTCAAAAGTAGGATATGATATAGGTGCATCTAGTTTGCTCTCTCATAAATTCTGCACTAGCCATTTAGGCATATTTTTTGCCTCTTCTATATTCGTCCTCTCATGAACAAGTGCATTATGTAAATGTGCATAAAAAATCGAATGATCTAAATTATCATGTGTAAAGGCTGAAAAATCACCTTGTTTGGACTAGAACTTGACTATCAGCTTGTAACAAGAGGTAGCAAATTGTCCTTCACATCTTTGGATCTTAGTGATGTTTCCTTAGTACATGAAAATAATGGATGAATTGCATCTTCCACAAAAACAACATTGCAACTCACCAAAATGTGTTTAGTCTCTGAATGATATAGACAACAACCTTTTCTTTTAGAATTGTACCCAACAAAAATACATTTCAATGCTTTATCATCCAATTTGGTACATTATTCATGCATTAATGCATATGCCAAACAACCAAAGAAATGAACATGAGAAATAGATGGCTTATGACCAAGCCAAGGCTCATATGAAGTGATAGATTGTAGTGCTTTGGTGGGACACCTCTTAAGTACATATGCTACACACTTTAAGGCCTCAAGCTAGAAGTTATGTGGTAAAGCTCGACATTTGAGCATACACCTCACCATCTCCATGAGAGAATTGTTCTTTCTTTCTGCAACCCCATTTTATTGAGGTGTGTATTGAACTATAAATTCATGTTTTATCCCAAGCTCACATAAAAATGCATTCAAATTAGAAGACATGTATTCCCCCCTCAATAAAAACAAAGCGTGACCAATTTGCATGCTGATAGATTTTCAACCATAACCAAAAGCTATTTGAACCATATAAACATTTAAGACTTTTATTTTAATGGATACACCCATGCATGCCTAGATAAATCATCAATGAAAGTCATGAAGTAAAGGTAGTTCTCAAAATAAGGTATCTACATAGCACCACATACATCATTATGAACAAGCTGCAATTTATGAGCATCTCTAAATGAACCATCTTTAGGGAAGGAAGAAGATTGAATTTTTCCCAAAATATAGCCTATACAGACATGTTTACAAGGTCCCTCATATTTGGGCAGAGAGGACACTATATCAGATTTCTACAAGCATATCAAACTAGCATAGCTCAGATGACCAAAGTGTGCATGCCAAAGCTTTGCATCTACGATAACCTAGGAATCTTGAACTTCACATGATGAATCATTCACAAATTTTGCATAGTCTATGATCTTATATAGCCTAGGAAATAAAATGCTAGAAGAAAAAGTAACATCATCATTTGACAGATCATGAATGCTACAACTTTCAACAACAAGCTGACCTTGGCTAATGATGAAACTGACAATAAATTTTCCATGATCCCAAATACAACAAAGCAATTGGCAATGTGAAAGAGATACCATCAATAGTAGTCACAATGACCTTACCAACTCCCATTATAGGATAAGAGGATTTGTTAGCACATGTGATAGTATTCCCTAGAGGGGCAGACTTAAGTGAATTGAAGAAACTACGCTTCGAGGTAATATGTTTGGTTGCCCCACTATGAAAGTACCACTCATGCACTACTCATGTGAAGATGGATCATAGTTGCAAACAATATTAAACACCCATTCTTAATTCTACACAAGATTAGTAGACTTTGTTCTAGGTGTAGAAGCCTCTACAACAACCATACGAGCCTCTTTCTTCTTTGCCTCTTTTGTAGTGAGTTTTGGACAACTCTTTATGACATGATCATTTCCTTTATATGATTTGCAAAACTATTTTTTCTTTTTGGTTTTTGTTCATCGTTTTCATCCTTTTTCACCTCTATAGCATTAGAAAAAGTTTTTGCTTATTAGTAGTGAGATCCATTTACCTTTGCCCTTTTGACTAGCTAAGAAAACTTGATTTGCAACACACATAATAGACATGTTCTATGTGGACTGATCTTCCTACAACAAAATAGAAATTAACTCCTATAATGTTAAGGAATTTAGATTGCCTTTCATCATCAATCATAGATTAAAAGCCCAACTCTAATATGAATCTTGAAGACCATTAAGAACAATATGCATAAGTGGACTATCTGGTAAAAGTTCATGTATAAATCAACTGCTCCTTCAAATCTTTGATCTTTGCTAGAAAATTACCCATGGAATCTCCTTCATTCATGTGCTCACTCTTTAGTTATTTTTGGAGGTAAGCAACACAAGCCTCATTTCTTGCTTGGTATAAAGTGGTAATTGTATCCAAATCATCCCATTTTTTTTAAGAACATGTGTGAGGGATGATGGAACATATGACAGACAAATCTATCGATGCATTTTCTTGAGCATCTCTACTATTCCATCAAATACCTAATAATTCCATTAGTGTGGGAAATATAGTTGAAAAGTACAAATGAAGGAGTATTTGTGGAAGAAAAAATGAATATAATGAGATTGTTTATGGTAAGAAGGAAGGTAGAATTTCTATGCTAAGTGAAAGAGAATATGGCAAAGCTTTGCTCACACATGATGAAGAAGTGATTAAAGAACTAGACCTCATAAGAGGTTACGTCATTTGAATGATAGAGAAATCAAAGCTATGGTGGCAAATCAATCTGTACCAAACAATTGTGTTTATAGAGATGTAACATTTGATGAAAATAAAACTTGGTATGTAGAAAAAAGTCAAACTATTGAATAATTTTAAGAAGAGGTAAGATGAAGTTAAAAGGTAAATCAAAATTCTAGGTGTGTGAAGATAAACAACATGTGCAAGCTAGCACATCTAGGACTTGATCATCAAGAAGAAATGCAGATGCACCTAGGTTTGATGAAGAAATCTATGCAAATACACATGAAGTGGATGAACCAAGAAGGTCAAGTAGAATAGGGAGACAACCCAAATGGTACTCTTATGATCCTTCTTATATGACTCAGAAAAGCTATATGGTCAAACATGATGAAGAGCCTTAGAACTACAATGAAGTAAAAGGAAAGATACAATTGGAAGAAGCAATGAAGGAAGATTCTAATGCACTTGTGGAAAAGAAGACATGCAAACTTTTTCAACAACCTCATGGTAAGATGGTTATTGGAAATCAAGGGGTGTATAATGTAAACAAGCTTGCAGATAAAAAACTAAGGACATACAAAGCTAGATTGTTGGTCAAAGGCTATGCTAAAGTGATGGCATAGATTATGATGGGACATTCTGTCCTATGGCAAAAATGTCAACCATAAGGACAATCATTGCTATTGTAGCTTCAAAAGCATGGACCTTGAGTCTCTCTCTCTCTCTGTCTCTCTCTCTCTCTCTCTCTCTCTCTCTCTCTCTATATATATATATATATATATATATATATATATATATATATATATATATATATATATATATATATATATATATATATATATATATATATATATATATATATATATATATATATATATATATATATATATAGGTATCCAAATTATCTATGTAGGTAAAGAAGAGAACTCTATGGATTAAAGCAAGCACCAAGAGCCTAGAACTATAGTCTTCTAAAGTATCTCAAATGATCTTGGATATCAAAGTTCAAAAGGAGATGCAAGTCTACTCATCAAAAGAATACATGAAGCTATAATCTATACTTGCATATATCTAGATGATATTATAATAATAGATACCTCAAATGAAGGAATTACGTATGTAGATCATGGGCTATATGTGTCACTAGAAAGGTATGTTTTGAACCTATTGAAGATATTTGATATGGAAAATTGCAAAGAAGCCTCAACTTCACTTGAATCCAATCACAAACTTAGTAAACATGATGGTGCACAATATAAAGGTGCAAGGAAATATGAATCTCTTGTATCAATAAACTAGTTTGTATCAATAGACGAGCAGAGAAAGAGAAAAAGAAAAAGAAAAGAGAGAGACAGAGAGAGAAAGAGAGATTTTGTATGAGTGATTATAGTCGGGCTTCTATGAGTAAGAAAGCACTTGTAAATTTTGAAGTTTCTCATAGCTATGAGAAGAACGAACTAAAGTTTTATGTATGAGACTCTCTCCTCCATCTTCATACTTTGCCTACTGTGTAATGATCTCAAAAGTTCAAGTTTCCCAAGAAACTCGATTCCTGGCATCGAGTTTGTGCTGATAAGTCCTTGTTTTATTCTCTAAGTTTTAACCTATTGTTGAATCTTCTTAAAAGCATGAACTTTGTGGAGCAACTCAATGCCTCACATCGAGTTTTAGCATAAAGTAGATGCTTAGCATCGAGTTCCATCATAAAAGTATTTTTGTTCATATCGGTGGACAAGGGAGTATTTTAAGTGCTAAAAAAGTGACCAAAAACACACCAATTTGATGCCTGGCATCGAATTCTTGTTGCAAGGGTTGATATATTTAGGTAGTGATGTGTGTGAACACACTAGGACCGCCGGGGCACTTTTTCCCCTCTTCAGGAGGTTTTTTACCCCGGCTTGTATATACACCTATTACCCTAATGGGCTACTTATCTTTGTAAATTCTCTAGTAATACATTCAGTATAGTGTGTTGTGCTCCAAGCTTCTTCTTCTTTCTTGTGTTGTTCACGTGCTTTCGCAGATGTCTAACTCCAAGAATTGGTATCAGAGCAGGTCGTCGCTTCATATAGGGTGCCGTCGACACTCCTCTGTTTATAGTCTCAGATTCGCACAAAATTTGGTGAGCATACTCAGGGTGTTTCAAAGATCAAAATTGATTCATTCTGTGGTGCCGAAATTGCAGTTTGAGCTCGTTTCGGCCTCCGAACGCACTATCGTTGCGCTTGTGTAGGCTATTTCATCTTTTTGTGCCAATCTATTCGCTAGTATAAGCGTCTCGAAGTTTGCTACAGGTCTAGCAGAATTTGTTTGGGCAGTTCTGTTAGACTTTTTGAGATACAGTCAATTTTTTGCATGAAGGTATTTTAGTCACCGGCCATGGCTGAAAGTAGTGATGTATTCTGTATGTTGGCTGTTGAGGATAAGTTAGATGCTACCAACTACCCATTATGGGCTTATATGATGCAACATGTATTGGTTGCAAAAGGATTGTGGAACATTGTGCAGGGTGTTGAAAGATGTCCTGTTACACTTGTAACAACACGTGCTGCAAATACAGGTGCTGCAGCTGATGGAGATGGTGTCGAAGATGATATTGTGCAGATTCCTATTCGTACTACTATTTCTACTGCACCTATTGTAGATCAGATTCGTTGGGATGGCAGAGATGCCCACGCACATGCATTGATAGCTTTGTCTGTCAAACATGCCATTATTCCTCATATTCGCTCTTGTAGAACAGCTAAGGATGCTTGGGATACACTTACCACATTGTACCAAGCTAGGAATGAGGCTCATGTTGCTTACCTGCGAAAATAGTTGGAGAGTGAGCACATGAATGAAGCTAATTCTATGGGCAGTTTCCTAACAAAGATCAAAGACTTGAAGGAATAGTTGATTTCTGTTGATGAGGTTATACCAGATAGCTCACTTGTGCAAACCGTTCTGAATGGTCTTCTTGATTCATATCAGAGTTTTGCTTCTACTCTTCGGTTGATGATGAAAGGCAATCCAAATGCCTTGTCATTTGAGGAGTTAGTCTCTGTTCTGTTGCAGGAAGATCAATCTAGGCAGAACAGGTCCATTATGCGTGTTGCAGATCAAGATTTCCTGGCTAGTCAGAAGGGCAAAGGAAAATGGAGTTCTTCTACTAGTAAGGAGAAATCTGCAAATGCTGCAACCTCGAAGAACCAAGACAAAGATGAGAAAAAATCAGAAAAGCAGAAATTGTTCTATAAATATTGTAAAGGGAATGATCATATCATAAAGAACTATCCAAAACTGGCTGCAAAAGAGGCAAAGAAGAAAGAGGCTGGAATGGTTGTTGCAAAAGCCTCTACACCAAAAACGGAGTCTGCTAATCTTGTGTAGGAAGAAGAATGGGTGTTCACTACTGTTTGCAGCTTTGACCCATCTTCTCATGAGCAGTGCATGTCTACAATAGACTCAGATGTTTGCCAGTACTTTGACAGTGGGGCAACCAAACATATTACCTCGCATCACAATTTCTTCTCTTCACTCGAGCCTACCCCTACAAGGAATATTGCTACATGCGCTAACAACTCCTCTTATCTTGTTATGGGAGTTGGTAAGATCATTTTGACTACTGTTGATGATAGTTCTTTCACTTTGTCAGATGCTTTATTTGTGCCAGGGATCAAGAAGAATCTGTTACCAGTTTCTACATTAGCCAAGATTGGCTTGGTTGTGAAATTTGTTGATGATAGATGTACAGTTCATGATCTGTCAAATGGTGATGTTATTAATGCTTCTAGCATTTTATGTCGTGGGCTGTATAAGCTCATAGACTATGAAAGATCTGAAAATGATTTGGCATGTGCTATAAATGATTCTGATGCTATGTCAGATGCAAAGCTTTGGCATGCATGCTTTGGTCATCTGAATTTTGCTAGTTTGCTTTGCCCGCAGAAATCTAAAATGGTGTCCTCTTTGCCCAAACTTGAGGCACCTAGAAAACATGTTTGTGAAGGTTGTATTTTGGGCAAAATGCAGCGTTCCTCCTTTTCAAAAGATGGTTGAGTTCGGGCTACACAAAAATTGCAGCTTGTACATAGTGATGTCTGTGGTCCTATGCACACACCCTCTTTTGGAAATCACCTTTACTTCGTGACTTTCATTGATGATTTTTCCAGGCATTCATGGGTATATCCACTCAAATCAAAGTTCGAAGTGTTCATGTGCTTTAAAAAGTTTTTGGTTTTGGCTGAAAATCTCTCAGCATGTAAAATGGGCACCCTCCGTTCTGATCGAGGGGAGGAATATATGTCTTCTGATTTTAATGCATTTCTGGCTGAACGTGGGATAAAACACCAGTGTACAATGCCATATACACCTCAACAGAATGGAGTTGCTAAACGAAAGAACATGTCACTCATGGAGTTGTCGAGGTGCATGGTCAAGAGTCAGGCTTTACCACATAGTTTCTGGCTTGAGGCTGTCATGTGTGTAGCATATGTATTGAATAGGTGTCCCACTAAAGCGCTGCAGTCTATCACTCCATATGAGGCTTGGCATGACCACAAGCCATCTGTTGCTCATCTGCATGTTTTTGGTTGTTTGGCATATGCACTAGTGCCTGAACAACATCGCAAAAAATTGGATGATAAGGCAGTAAAATGTACTTTTGTTGGGTACAGTTCTGAAAGTAAAGGCTATCATCTGTATCATCCACACACTAAACACATTTTGGTTAGCCGTGATGTTGTCTTTGTGGAAGATGCTATTCAGCCATTGCTTTCATGTACTAAGGAGATATCTGTTAGCTCCAAGGACATGTATGATACTTTAATGCCTCTTTTTACAGGTGGACAATCTAGTGCTGGTCCTAATGAGGCAACTTCTCAACCTTTGTAGGTTTCATATGATGATGCACATCATTCGATTTCTGATGCAGATTTACATGATGCACTTGTTGATGAGAGAGCTGATATTGAGCAGGCAAAAACTATGCCAAAATGGTTGCTGCAGACTCTGCGTGACAACAAATTAGATGCACCTTTGTCATATCGTACTCATTCAGGCTCTCATAGTGCCTCCTTTGAATCAGATTGCTATGCTATGGCTGCGTCTAGTCTCTGTGATGAGAATGAGCCTGTTTCTTTTAACGAAGCATAGAATTCAGAAAATTGGATGGCTGCTATGCAATCTGAATATGATGCTATAATGAAGAATGGTACATGGTCTTTATGTGACTTGCCTCCTGGCAAGAAGGCCATTGGCACTAAGTGGGTATACAAGCTGAAGTGTAAACTTGATGGTACAGTTGATAGCTATAAGGCTAGGCTTGTTGCAAAGGGTTATGCGCATGAAAGAGGCATTGATTTTGATGAGACCTTTGCACCTACATGTCGTATGACTACTACTCGAAGCATTTGTGCACTTGCAGCCCATCATGGTTGGAATGTACATCAATTACATTAAAAAAACATTTCTCAATGGTGACTTGCATGAAGAAGTGGTTGTTTTTCAGCCCCGTGGCTTTGTGCAGAAAGGGCATGAAAACCAGGTGTGCAGGTTAAAGAAGGCATTATATGGTTTAAAGCAAGAACCACGTGCTTGGTATGAGAAGATACATGCCTATCTGGTTGCACATGGTTTTGAGAACAATCCAACTGAAAGCAGCTTATATGTTAAGTGTGCTAATGATGTGCTTCTGATCATTGTTGTCTATGTTGACGACATGCTGCTCAGTGGTCCTATTGAGAAGCATATTGCTAATTTCAAGGCTGATTTGTATGCCTCATTTGAGATGTTTGATTTGGGGCATTTGCATCACTATTTGGGCATTCATTTTATGCAAGTTGATGGTGGAATGGCTTTGTGTCAAACGAAATATATTGACACATTATTGCAATGTTTTGGCCTTGAAGACTGTAAGCCTATTGCCACTCCTATGGAGACATGTTTACGATTGAGTCTTCATGATGCTGGAGATGCATTTGATGCTATTCTCTATCAGCAAGCTGTTGGATGCTTGATTGACTTATGCATTACTCGGCCAGATATTCAGTTTGCTGTCTCACAGATGAGCAGGTTTATGCATTGCCCATGAGTCACGCATTGGAAGGCGGTTAAGCGCATCTTTCATTACTTGAGTGGTACTCGGCTACTTGGGTTGTTTTATCCCAAGGGGGGATCACTATTGCCAGATTTGCATGCTTTTTCTGACTCAAATTGGGCTGGTTGCTATGACACTCGTGTGTCCACCAATGGTTTTTGCTTCATGCTTGGTAGCTCATGTATATCTCAATTGAGCAAGAAGCAGCCTACTGTGGCCACTTCCAATTGTGAGGCTGAGTATAGGGCAGCTTTCACAACGACTGTTGAGTGTGTGTGGCTCAGACGCCTTATGGCTGATCTGGGTGTTGGCTAGTCTTCTACCACCACCATCTTCACTGACAGTCAAAGCGCATTGGCAGTTGCGAGGGACCTTGTGTTCCATGCTCACACTAAGCACATTGAGGTGCATTATCACTATGTCAGGGAGAGGTTCTCTGCTAGGGAGATCAGCTTGGCATATGTGTCCATGCAGGAGAACATTGCAAACCTTTTCACGAAGGCTTTGCCTAGGGAGAAGTTTGAAGCTTTCCGTAAAGCTTTGGGCTCACTTCCTTTTGTGGAGTGATTTCCACATAGCTTGGCACTTCCTTATACATGAGTGCCAGCTCCTTGTTCACCGCATCACTCCCAGGGGGGATTTGTTGATATATTTAGGTAGTGATGTGTGTGAACACACTAGGACCGCCGGGGCACTTTTTTTCCTCTTTAGGAGGTTTTTTCCCCCCGGCTTGTATATACACCTATTGCCCTAATGGGCTACTTATCTTTGTACATTCTCTAGTAATACATTCAGTATAGTGTGTTGTGCTCCAAGCCTCTTCTTCTTCCTTGTATTGTTCGCGTGCTTTCGCAGACGTCTAACTCCAACAGCAAGCCGATGCTAAGTTGAAAATTTTCAAAAATGGATAGGTGCTTTTACTAAAGCAAGCAACGTTTCCTATTTTGGAAGTCAGACATATTCATCTTGTGAAGGCCATAAGTTGATGTGTAGTGCAAGGTTTTTCGTAAGTAATAGCTTGTTGGAAAGCTCTTCTCTTCTACTTTCATCACAAGAAGATCTTGGCAAAATACTATTTTTACTAAGAGAAATAAGCGAAAGAGTGAAGGTATGTTATTTCAGTGACTCGAAATTTTTGAAGAAGTAAAGTTCTGAGTTTGGCTATTATTTCTCAAAGTTTGGAGAAGCATTGAGTTAATGGTGACCATAGAGGTTGTCTACTATCACATTAATTCATTGCTTCTCATGTTTCATACATCAACAAGTGGTATCAGAGCAAAAAGGTTCAAGAGATCAGAAGGCATCAAAGGTACAAGAACTTTTGGAAAGTTTTCATTAAAGTTTGACAGTTGAAGCATTCAAATACACAAGGCATCAAAAGATTAATTCAAAAGTATATTTATACACAAAGAACTCCAAAAGGTATTATTCTTTATCTTTTAAACTCACTCGTTGACGTAGACGCAAAGAATTATGACAGATCATATCTCCATTCACAAACTGGACAGAGATAATTATCCTACATGGGTAATGAGAATGGAAGCCTTACTTATGATTAAGGATCTTACGGTGTACATAAGAGATGAAGAAGAGAAGCCAGTATTCGAAGATGAAAGCCGACCAAAGAAAGAGGAACTACATGCTTTGAAGCATTGGTAGAAGAAGGATGCAAGTGCAAAGGCCTACATCTATAATGCAATTTCATATCATTTGCTACCACACATTAGAGGATTGGAATCAGCTGAAGATATGTGGAATGCATTGGAATATCATTTCCAAAGTACTACCAAAGCAAGGAAAGCAAGTATATGTTCTGAGTTTACTACATTCAAGAAGAACCCAAGTCAAAGTATTAGTGATTATTTCACGAAGATGAAGGATCTAGCAGATAGTCTTGGATCCATAGATGAAGATAATGAAGATCATAGATTGATTGCTCAATCGCTTGCAGGTTTGAGAGGAGATGAAATGTGGAAACCTTTTGTCTTGTCAACAAAACTTTCTTTGAATCATTCTGTTCAACATTTGAAGCAATTGCTTGGTTTGATGCTCACATTTGAGCAAGACTTGAAGGGAGATGGAGATAAAGGACAAAGTTCTCCAATGTACATGAAGAACACCAAGAAAGGAGATAAAGGTAAAGCAAAAGATGAAGAGGAATCGAGTTTTCAAGTTCATTATGCAAGAGGTAGAAACACTTGCAGAGGAAGCAAGAGGTTTTGGAAGAGGAAGAGGTAAATATTAGAATAACAATAAGAAGTCTTGCTGGATCTGTGGATTGAGTAATCATGACTGTTGGCATAGTCAACAAGGATGAAATCAAAATTAGAATAACAATACTAGAGGTAGAGGTGGAAGATATCAAAGTTATTCTCAGAGAAGTAGAAAAAAATCAAAGAGGAGGCTATGATAGAGGTGGAGGAAGAAGTTGGGGACAAAATCAATCCTACAACACCGCCTACTACAATTATGCAAATGACACACAAAATGAAAGTCCTACATCACTGATGATGAATTCAATCAACACATCAGATAAAGAAAATCTAAAGGTATTCTACATTGACTTTGGATGTTCTAATCATTTGTCAGGAAACATAGAATTGATGTCAGAATTGGAAAAAGGCATCTCTAGTCGTATCACTCAAACAGGTGATAATACAAAACATAGTGTACATTCAATTGGAAAAGTGAAATTCAAGAGTGGAGCAGATTTTCTAACCAATTTGTTCCCATAATACCTAAAAACTTGATTAGTGTGGGACAGATAGTTGAAAAAGGTTTTCAAGTCAGGTTTACAAATGAAGGAGTATTTGTTGAAGATCTAGAGAATGGATATAATCTGATTGTTTATGGTAAGAAAGAAGGAAAACTCTTTACTTTAAGAGTGCAAGAGAACATTGGTCAAGCTTTGCTCACACATGGTGAAGTGATTACAGAACTTGATATCTGGCATAAGAGATTAGTTCATTTTGATGAAAGAGGAATTAAAGCTATGGTTGGAAATTAGTCTGTACTAGGATTACCAAATGTGCAGAGTCAACATATGATTTATAAATGTGAAGCATGTCAGACGTGAAAAGCACACATGTTACCATTCAGAAGAAAGGATTCAAACATGATGGAGTACTAGAGTTTATTCATACATATGTATGGGGACAAACAAAAGAAGGATCTATCAATGGATCAAGGTATTATGTTCTTTTCATTGATGATGCGACAAGATGGACAACTCTGTATGTTTTGAAGGAAAGATCAGAAGTGTTTGGACCTTTCAAGCATTTTCATACATATGTAGAGAGAATCACAGGTCAAAAGCTTAAGAGACTAAGGTCTGATGGAAGGGGAGAATGCTTGTCCCAAGAGTTCAATGATTATCTTTGGAATGCAGGTATTAAGAGAGAAATAACCTACATGTATACACCACAACAAAATGGTGTAGTACAAAGAAGAAACAAGACTTTGGTTGAGTTTGCTAGAGCTATGCTGAAGGAGAAGAATTCTCCAAATTATCTTTGGGTTGAGGCTGTAAATACAGCTACATATCTTGTGAATAGATTACCATGTAGAGCTCTAAATGGAATGAATCCATATGAAGCTTGGTGGGCTAAGAAACCAACACTAGATCATTGTAAAGTGTTTGGATCAATTGCATATGCTTATGTGCCATCACAACTTAGACATAAACTTGAACCAAAGGCAGAAAAATATATGTTCATTGGTTCTGATGAAAAGCACAAGGGTTAGAGGTTGTGGAATTCTCTAACCAAACAATTTCTTATTTCTAGAGATGTTATATTCGATGAACATAAAAGTTGATATGCAGATAAAAAATCATATAGTTGAAGAATTTGAAGAGGAGGTAAGAAGATGTGAGAAAGGAAAATCAAGTGTGCAGGTGAATGGAGATGAAGAATATATGCAAGCAAGTACATCCAGAAGTGGATTAACAAGAAGAAATGAAGAAGCTCCTACATTTGATGAAGAGGTGTATCCAAACACACATGAAGAATGTGAGCCAAGGAGGTCAAGTAGGACAACCAAAAGGGTATTCTTATGATACTTCTTACATAACTCAGAAGTACTATGCATATATGGTCAAAGATCATGAAGAACCTCAAAAGTATGATGAAGCAAAAGGTAAGAAGCAATGGGAAGAAGCAATGAAGGAAGAATTCAATGCATTAAAGGAGAACAAAACTTGGGAACTTGTTGCTAACCCAAATGGTAAGAAGGTAGTTGGAAATAAATGGGTTTATAAAGTGAAGAATCTTGCAGATGGAAGTATAGCCAGATACAAAGCTAGACTGGTGGTGAAAGGTATGCCCAAACTTATGGCATAGACTATGATGAGACATTCAGTCCTGTAGCTAAGATGTTAACTATAAGGACAATCATTGCTATTGCAACTTCAAAAGGATGGAATTTGAGTCAAGTGGATATAAAGAATGCATTCTTGAATGGATACATATCAGAGGAGGTATACATGGAACAACCTCAAGGGTTTATAGAAAGCTCCAAGAGCATGGAACTATAGATAAGTGAAGTATCTCAATGATCTTGGATATCAAAGTTCAAAAGTAGATCCAAGTCTACTCATCAATAGAATAGAGGAAGGTACAATCTATATTTGTATTTATGTAGATGACATTATAATCACAGGTACTTCAGATGAAGGAATTAAGGAGGTAAAGAGATTACTTGAGAAAGAATTCAAGATTAGTGACCTAGGAAAGTTATCATATTTTCTTGGAATGTAAGTGCATTATACAGATCATGGCATATATGTATCACAAGAAAGGTATCTTCTGAACCTGTTGAAGAAGTTTGGTATGGAAAATTGCAGAGAAGCTTCAACTCCACTTGAATTCAATCAGAAGCTGAGTAAATATGATGGTGTTGCATACAAAGATATGAGGAAGTATCAATCTCTTGTGGGTAGTTTGATTTATGATACACTAACAAGACCTGATTTTAGTTATACAGTGGGAGTTCTATCACAATTCATGTATTTTCCAAAGGATCCACATTGGATTGCAGGTCAAAGAGTTCTTAGATATATAAAAGGAACCATAAATGAAGGATTATATTATCCTTTTACTTCAGATTTGAAGGTGAGAGCCGATAGTGACTCAGATTGGGTAGGTAATCAAGATGACAGAAGATCAATTTATGGCTAAATTATGTACATTGTGTAAAGAGATGGATAGGTATGTGCTTGAAGATGAAGAGGTGTTGCCAAATACTTGATCTACACCAGCCAAATGAACTCCAGGAGTATATGGTGGGCCCTTTTAGCTTGCCAATGGATGTATTAGACACCCTATGTACCTTGGAGGATCACTCTCAAAAAGATAGATCAAAACAGATAAGTTGGAGTTAGCTCAGAGGTGAAGAACTTGCTATTCTTGGTACATACACCTGTCCAGTGTTTTGCATAATTCTCTGACACAACAGAAATTAACTTAATTCCTCTTCGCGAAGTCTAGATAACTTAACAAGCTAACTTTCAAGAGTAATCTCATAAAAAATAATGAACCACACACTGAGAACGAGTTTTAACAAGTGATGACATCATCCCGATTTTCACGGGCTGCTATAGTTTGAGACCAGTGAGCAAAAGAATGAACATAACACAAAATTTAGGAATCCAATGATTATGAAAATTTGTATGGTTATACTAGACAGGCAGATGAATTTAACAAGCTTTAAATCATTGAATTTGGATAAGTAACCACTGAGAACTGGCTCTGACAAGATGAGTAAGAAAGTCGGGTACCTGACAGAGAAGTGAAGATGAACAGACCCTGGTGACTTCAAATGAACATAACTGAAGATTGAAACATCTAAATGACATGAAAACTTGTTAGCATATAGTAGACTTATAGAGCTAACTTTAACAAGTTAAAGCACTAAAAATGATGCACCAAGCACAGAGAAAACATCTTTGCAATCTCACTGAGAAAACTGAGAGTAATGGCAGTGAGTAGTACACTTCACAAGAACATGGAAATATGAACTCAAATGATCATGAAAATGAAAGTATATTGCTTGTACAATACAAAGGACTTACTGATACATATGTGTGCCTTGTAATCACACCTTGTTATGGTGTAAAGCTCAGCTCTTGGAGGTCTTCACATAGGTCTCTCTAACCACGACTAAAACTGCCATCTATTTATAGTTGAGTTTGGGAGGCTAACTTCCCTCAATCACTCTCCAATCAATCAATAATTTATTTGATTCTCTACCTACCATAAATCACGAATTCGTGGCTCCTCTTTCCCTTTTTGATCAAGTGGACTCAACCACTTAAGATTTTTTCACTTTTACATTAAGTAAACTCTTCAAAAGTTACAAGAGGTAGTTCATTTCATTTTAAGGCTTCTTCTATGACTTTGTGGGACTCAAGAAAATACTTAGGCCTATCATAGACTTGCTCCAACAGCTCCCCCTCAAGCCAAGTATGCTTGAGGTCTTCAATCTTCCAAGATTACCTGCAAAGCAATCATAGCCTTGAATTTGCAAAGCTTTGTACCATCCAATGCTTTGGTTAGAATATTTGCACATTGTTGATGAGTGGACACATATGATATTTGAATATCTTTGCTTAGAACCTTCTCTCGTAAATAGTGATAATGAACTTCAATATCTTTAGTCCTTGCATGAAAAATAGGATTAGCATCTAAGTGAATAGAACTCATATTGTCACCAAAAATAGTTGGAGTTCCAAACTCCAATCCAAGATCTTTGAATAATGACTTCATCCACATAGCTTTCTAAGTAGCTATGGAAAGAGCTCTGTATTCAGCTTCAATAGAAGAGAGAGCAACTGTGGGTTGCTTCTTGGATGACCATGAAATAAGCTTTGAACCTGCAAAGGTAAGATAACCTGAAGTGCTCCTTCTATCTTCCTTGGAGCCAGCGCAATCTGCATCAGAAAATAGCTTCAAACCTGAATCAGATACATAAGGATAATAAAGTCCTTCATTTATGGTTCCTTTGAGATACTTGAGAATCCTTTTGGTAGCATCCATATGTGGTTTCCTTGGTGTGTGCATAAATTGGCTTAGCACACTCACATTGTAACATATATATACTCTTGTCAATGTGGCATAGTTGAGACTACCCACTAGACTTTGATATGATGTGATGTCCTCTATGAGTTCACCTTCATGTGAGCTCAATTTGTGATTGACCTCCATTGGAGTACCTGCAATCTTACAGTCTTGCATCTTGAATTTTGCCAACATGTCCTTAATGTACTTTCTTTGAGTGAGAAAAAAACCATGATCTTTGTAGACAACTTCCAAACCTAGGAAGTAGGTAAGTGAACCCAAATCACTTATCTTGAACTCTTCTCTCATCTGATCTTTGATCTTCTTCATACCATGTGCATCATTTCCTGTCAATATAATATCATCTATATATACACATAGGTAGATGATCTCTGAATTACTCCTTTTAATAAAGAGTGAAGGATCTGCCTTGCTTGGTTGAAATCCTTTGTCCTGCAAGAATGAAAGAAGCATGAAATTCCAAGCTCTTGGAGCTTGCTTAAGACGATACAATGCTTTGTTAAGTTTACACACATAATCAGGATAAACTTGATTCTCAAAACCAAGTGGTTGTGCCATATATACCTCTTCTATTATCCAACCATTCAAGAATGCATTCTTTACATCTAGTTGAAGTATCTTCCAATTCTTCGAAGAGGCAATATTAAGCAAAACCCTAATAGTAGGCATCTTTGCCACAGGAGAGAAGGTCTCCTCATAATCAATTCCATGTGTTTGTGCAAAGCCTTTTGCTACAAGCCTTGCCTTATACCTGTTAATGGAATCATCAGAATTCTTCTTGAGTTTATAGACCCATCTTGAGCCTTTTACCTTCATGGATGAAGTCTTGGGCACCAAATCCCAAGTGTTGTTTTCCTCAGGTGCTTCAATCTCTTCCTTCATTGCATGCTTCCATTCTGATTTTGCTTTGGCCTCTTCAAAGGATGATGGCTCCTCTTGGTTTATATCCTCTGCTATGTAGATAGAATATTTAGTTACTAATGAGGTGTCAAACCCATACCTTTCTGGTTTTTTATTTTCCCTCATACATCTTCTTAGGCCATGATGTGATGATTCTGCCTCATGTCCAAGTTCCTGCAATTTTGCTTTACCTTTAGATTTCCATGCTTTGATCTTTTCCATATGAGATTCTTCATCATCCTCCGAGGTGTCTTGTTCTTCAATCTTTCGTTGTTCTCTACCAAGCTTTGGAAAATCTTCTTCAAGATTATATGGTAAATTGACCTTCCTGCATGAATCTTCATACCATGAATTGTTTTCGTCAAAAACTACATCTCTGCTTACCAAGAATCCTTTGTTGGTAGGGTTGTATAACCTGTAGCCCTTTTGATTGTTGTCATATCCAATAAATACAGACCTTTCTGCCTTTGGACCCATCTTGCCTCTAACCTGTGAAGGAACATGAGCAAAAGCAATACATCCAAAAATTTTATAATGATCTAAGCTTGGTCTTCTTCCATTCCAAGCCTCATATGGAGTCATCCCATCAAGGGATTTTGAAGGCAACCTGTTAATCAAGTAAGTTGATGTAGATACAGCCTCAGCCCATAAGTAATTAGGTAAATGCTTTTCATTTAACATAGACCTTGCAGCTTCAACAATTGTCCTATTCCTCCTTTCTACCACTCCATTTTGCTCAGGAGTGTACCTTGTAGTTACCTCTCTTTTGATTCCTCTTTCTTAAAGAAAAGAATCAAACTCATGGTAGAAGTATTCTCCCCCTCCATCTGACCTTAGGCTTTTTAGTGATTTACCTGTTTGATTCTCCACAAGAGCCAAATATCTTTTGAAACATGAAAAAACTTCATCTTTGTGTTTCATAAAGAATAGGATAGTCCATCTGCTGCAATCATCAATAAAGGAGACATAATACCTTGATCCAGATATTGAAGCTTCCTTGCTAGGTCCCCATACATCTGTATGAACCAACTCCAAGAGATCTCCATGCATATAACCTTTCTTCATGAATGGTAACCTGTGAAACTTTCCAAATTGACATGCACTACACTAATAAATCATATGTTGTTTTGACAAATTAGGGAGTCCAAGTACACTTTGGTCCCTGCAAATTTGCTTTAATGAACTTTCACCAATATGTGCTAACCTTTTGTGCCATACTTCCAATTCTGTGAGTGTCTGACTACCATAATTAAAGAGAGCAATGTTTCTAGTGTCTTGTAATTCAAATGTGAACAATCTACCTGTCTTTTCACCTTTTGCAATGTTTTTGAATCCTTGACTTGGATCTTCAACAAATGCTCCTGCTTTTGTGAACCTGACTTGCAACCCTTTCTCTACTATCTACCCAACACTTATCAAATTCTTTTTAATGGTAGGGACATAGAGTACCTTACTGAGTAGGTTGATGTTTCCATCAGGTGCTTTGACATTGCCTATTTTCTCCACAGGATGTTTTGTATCATCTCCTGTTTGTACCTCATGCTTATTCCTTGAATCTTCTAAATCTGATAGGAGTGCCACATTTCCTTCCACATGATTTGAACAACCTGAATCTATGTAGAAAACATGCTCATCAGATTTACCTTGTGGCATATCCATGTTCACATTTCCTTCCACATGATTTGAACAACTTGAATCTATGTAGAAAACATGCTCATCAGATTTACCTTGTGGCATATCCATGTTCATGATCAATCATGAATCCTCTTTGTTTGAGTCTTCTGTGTAGTTATTGTAGTCTCTCCTTCCTTTGTAGCCTCCTTGATAGTTTGAATGATTGTAGTTGTTGTAGTTGCCATGATAATTGTTGAACCTTCCTCTTGAGTAGCCATAACTTCCTCTATTGTATCCTCTTCCTCTTTGACTCCTGGAATTCCTAAAGCAATTTTCAGTTGTATGATTAGTTAATCCACAAATAGAACATGAGTTGGAGTCTTGGGATCTCCCCTTGCCTTGTCTACCTCCTCTTCCTCTACCTCTGCCATGTCTTCCTCTACCTGCATAGTTAGCTTGATATGTACTTGCTTCATCATCCACTTTCTTTCCCTTTCCTTTGTTATCTTTGGACTTGCTTTTATCAGTGTATAAAGCTGAAGATTGATTACCTTTAGAGCTTTCTCCGTTTTTGATAAGCTTTGCCTCTTGAGTAAGTAGTTGTCCAATGAGTGTGTTTAAATCAGGTACATGCATGTCCATGTACAAATCCATAGCTGTGGTGAATGCTTCCCAGTTGTCATCTGCCTTCAAGCCATTGATGACCGGTCTTACAATTTGCTCTTCATCTATTACCTCTCCAATGCTTCCCAACTGATCCACTATGTCCTTGAGCTTTGTGACAAAATCAGTCACATTTTGTTTGGAAGCCTTCTTGAGAGTTGTGAAATCCAGCCATAGTTGATGCTTCCTAGATTTGGTACTTGAAGAAAAGAAAGCTTCAAGTGCATCCCACACTTCCTGAGATGTCTTACAACTTCTAATGTGAGGCAAAAAAAATCTGAGATAGAGTTGAGGAGATAAGACCTTGCAAGTGCATCCTTGGAGTACCATGTGCTCAATCTTTCTTGCTCTTCTTGTGTTGGTTGACTTTTGTTCCTGAAACTTCGCATAACTTCATCTCTAGCCACATAACCATATAAACTTCTACCTTGGAGATAAGCTTCCATCCTTAATAACATGCATCACATCTGTTGATCATGTGTTTCTTTGGTATGTTTGGCAATCCTAGAACACATTGATCCTTCCATATATCCTTCAAGGTTCTTTCATTCACATGAGCTAACCTCTTAGTCCAAACTTCAAGCTCACTTAGTGTTTGAGACCCAAAGTTAAATAGAGCTCTATTCTTGGTTTTTCCTACTTCAAAAGTAAAGAGCCTACCATGCTTCTCACCTATGACTATCTTCTTGAACCCTTGAAATGGATCCACAAAAACTCCATGTTGGGAAAACCTAACTTGCAAGGCTTTCTCAACTTTATTTGAGCTACACTTATTAGGTTTTTGGTAATAGTTGGAACATAGAGGAATTTACTTAGAATGTTTTCTCTCCATTGGAAGCTTTGAAATTACTAGTTATCTCCACATTATCCTTTGTGTCATCCCCTTTTTGTACTTCATGTCTATGCTTTGGCCTTTCCAAGTTACATAAGAGAGCTATGATGCCTGCACCATGATTTGAACATCTTGAATCTATGTAGAATAGATGATCATCTTCTTAACCTTCAGTGTGGCTTAGATTCATGAGAAATAATGAGTCTCTATGTTTTTAAAAAAAATATAGCTCCTGAATGTATCTTCTTTGAGTTAGATTCATCCCCTCATTTGTATAAAATAACCTACATACCTGGGAAATATGTGAGCTCATCTAAGACATTGACTTTGAACTCCTCTCGCATATGTCTTTTGATCCTTTGAAGGCTATTCCAGTCATCACCTATCACAATGACATCATCTGCATATACATACAAATAGATAACGTCATTATGATCCCTTTTGATGCATATAGAACGATTTGAGTTTCTAGATTTGAATCTTTGATTTTGAAGGTATGTAACCAACCTATAAGTTCAAGCTTTGGAATCTTGTGACATGTATACCGCTTTACTTATCCGACCATTTAGAAATGCATTTTTCAAATCAAGTTAGAGAAGTCTCTAATTTCTTGCAATAGGTACACACATCAATCTTTTTATTGTGGTCATCTTTGCAATTGGTGAGAAAGTTTTCTCATAGTCTATACCTTAATTTTGTGAACATCCTTTGGAAACTAATCTAACATGTGCCATATATTTCAACTTGCATAGCTTTATCCGATCAAGTGCCTTTGTCATCATGTCTCCTATTTGCTTCTCACTAGAAAGAAATGGTAAGTCTATTTCCTTTTCCATAAGCTTCTCTTTGACAAATTGGTGCTGAACCTCTATGTGCTTTGTCTTTGCATAGAAATATGGATTTGTAGCTCGATGCATGGAACTTACTTTATCTCCAAGTATGTGAGGCTTGGAACTTACAAGTCCCAAATTTGCATACAACTCGTTGAGCCCTATTGCTTGTTGAATTGTAATAGTTAGACCTCTTTACTCTCAATCCATATAGTGCTTTCTTAAGTATGAAAACCTAAGATGAATGATTAGATTTTTTCAAAATCTAGAATTTGTGACATGTATACCTCTTCACTTATCAAGCATTTTAGAAATGAAGTTCTTACATCAAGTTAGAGCAGTCTCCATTTTCTTGCAGTAGCTACACTTATCTTTTGATTGTATTCATCTTTGCAATTGGTGAAAATGTTTTCTCGAAGTCTTTACCATAATTTTGTGAACATCCTTTGCAAAATAATCTAACCTTATACCTACAAATTGATCTATTTGAGTTCGCCTTAAGTTTATATACCCATCTGCAACCAATTAACTTATTGTTTAATGACATTGGAACCCATTCCCAAGTATCCATCTCCTTCAAAGAATCTATTACTTCTTTCATACCATTTTCGCAATTAGGGTTTTCCTTTGCCTCTTCATAGATTGAGGATTGTTCTCATATTAAGTCTCTTTCCGAGTAGATTGAATGCTTTGTAACAAATATGGAATCATATCCATACCTTTTTGGTTGTTTCTTCTCTCTTGCTAACCTTCTTGCTGTTTGTTGGAGCATTCTACACACTTGCATTTTTTCTTTGCCTCTTGAATTCCATAGCTTGTAACCTTTTCACTTTCATCTTGTTCATCATGTGTATCAGTTCTTGGATCCTGGAACTATGTATCATGTTTCTTCCTATTTGATGGAAATTAGAATCAAGATCATATGGTAAAGATACCTTTTATTTGTCTTCATCATAGCAAGACCTATGTTCTTCAAACACGAGATCCCTAGTCGTAGTGAGTTGCTTGGTTGAAGGATTGTAGAACCTATAACCCATCTCTGTTGATTCATATCCAATGAGTACTATATTTGTTGCCCTTTTATCTAGCTTACCTCTAATTTGTGAAGGTACATGAACATAAACTAAACAAACAAACACCTTGCAATGTCCTAGACTAGGTTTTCTTCCATGCCACACGTTATAAGGACTCATACATTGAATTGATTTAGATGTTAGTCTATTGAAAAGGTACACATCAAGTGAAATAGCCTCTTCCAATAGATAATGTGGTACACTTTTCTCTTCAAACATTGTTCAAAATGATCCAACCAATGTCTTGTTTCTTCTCTTTTCAATCTATTCAATTGAGGAGAGTACCTGGTACTAACTTCCCTCTTCATGCATTTATCCTACAATAGCTCATCAAACTCTTTGGAGAAGTATGCTCCCTCTCAATCATATGTGAGCTTCTTAAGTGATATAGGTGTATGATTCTCCACACGTGTTAGATACTTTTTGAAGCAATCAAACACTTCATTCTTACTCTTAA
Source organism: Ceratopteris richardii (assembly GCA_020310875.1). Classification (NCBI taxonomy): domain Eukaryota; kingdom Viridiplantae; phylum Streptophyta; class Polypodiopsida; order Polypodiales; family Pteridaceae; genus Ceratopteris; species Ceratopteris richardii. The sequence continues at coordinate 61,806 of MU261372.1, forward strand.
TAACTACAAAATATTCCATGTACTATGGTCATCAATAAATGAGACTTAATACCTTGGTACTACCAAAGAACGTTCTTTGCTTTCCCCCCATACATCTGTATGTACTAAGTGCAATAAGTTTTTTTGGATGTACCCTTTGTGGTTGAATGGTTGTCTTTGTGCCTTCCCAATCTAACATGCATCACATCTGTTCATCAGGTTGGCTTTGATCCCTACATATATCCTTCAAGCTTCCTTCATTCACATGAGATAACCTCTTATGATATAGTTCAAGCTCACTTAGAGTATGAGACCCAAAGTTGAGTAGAGCTATGTTCTTGGTTTCTCCTCTGGCTATCTTAGCATGCTTTTCACTTAGCATGTTTTTCACCTCTGGCTATCTTCTTAAAGCCTTACCATGAGTCTTCCACAAAAGCTCCATGTTGGTTGAACCTAATTTGCAAGCCTTTCTCAACTATTTGACCTACAGTTATTAGGTTCTTCGTAATAGCGAGAATGTAGAGTACCTTGCTCACAATATTTCTCCTACCATTTGAAGATTTCAAATTACAACATCTCCACATTATGCTTTGTGTCATCCCTATTTGTACTTCATGTCTATGCTTTGGACTTTTGGATTGAGGTAAGAGAGCTATCATGCCTGTAACATGGTTTGAACATAATGAGTCTATGTACAATAAATGATCATCTTCTTTACCTTCCTTGTCGCTTAGAATCATGAGAAGAAATGAGTATTCATGTTGGTGATCTTTAGAATAATTTTTGTATTCCCTTCTATTATGGCTTCTATTCGTAGTGTTGAAGTTTTGTCTAGCTCTACCTTTGTTGCTGCCATATTCACCTATATCATCTCCTTTCTCAATCTTGCCATTGAAACAATAATTTTGCATGGTGTGGTTGGCCTTATCACATATGGAACAAGGTTGAACATTCTAGCCTTTGATTTTTTCAAGCTTTGGTCCTTTCATATTCCCTTTCAGCTTGCTCTTGCTTGCCAAGTTTCCTTGGAAAATTCTTCTCTACATCCTCTTTCTTCTTCCCGACTTTCAATTTCTTGTCCATCTTATCTGCATGTAGAGCACTATATGAATTATCTTGACAAGAGCTACCATCCTTTATGCTATTGTTGGCCTCTTAATTGAAAAGTTTTCCAAGAAAGATGCTGAAATCTATAGTTTGCACATCGATCATCAGGTCATAGACCACTGTGGGGAAGTGGGAGAGTGGCGAGGGTTGGATTAGGCCCAGAGTGTGTGTGCATGCATTGCATCACTTTTGTCTAGTGGGTGGGTTGCGTGCGCTAGGTGCTTCTTCTCGGAAAAGGCTAAGACTCGAGACTCGTTGAAGGTCGGAAGAGAGAAAGTAAGTAACACATTTCACGAGCGTGGGACATGGGGTAGGAAAAGTAGGTCAACGAGAGAGAAGAATGTGGACATCGAATGAAAATATAATACTCTAAGTAAAAAACACCAAACCAAAGAGTGCCAGATAAAAAGACTATACTCGATGATCGTGAAAGGATTGATCAATATACAATTGAATGTCGTAGTGTGACTATGGATTATACAACTCAGATAATGAAATATTCTATCACAGTATGGATTAGTTAACAAAAATTGGAATGGTCTTCTCAGCCACACTGCAGAAAAGATGCTTCTTCACTTCTTTCTTCAATCTTTGATCTTTGCAACTTTACTTCAAAAACTCCAAATGCTTTTCTTCACTTTGGGTAATGTCTGAAAAAGATGATGGGGAATTTCTGTTCACTTCTCTTGAAAACATCCTCTTCAAATCATAAGGTTTTTGAAAAACATCATGGAGAAAACCAAATGAGCAATGGACATGAATTTATGGACTTTACCTAGGTTCTCTTTCTAGAACTCTAAAATCTTCTTGCCTTCTTTTCTATTCTATGAAAATATTCTTTTTTATCCATTCTATTTTCAAGAATCTTCTTTTTCTTCTTTATCTATTTAAAAAAATCAAATCTTTCTTTTTTGTTTTTTATTTTTCTTTTTATTTTTAATTTTCTCATTTTATTTTCTATTTTTTGTTTTCATTTTTATTATTGCACTTCTTTTTTCTTTTGATAAGATTTTATTTTTGTTTCACATATATATACAAAATAATTAATTAAAACTAAGGGTTAGGATTAGGATAAATTATGATTTTAGGATCCTAACCTAAGTTTTTATTAAGAAACAATTAGGGTTTCACTTTACTAGGGCTAATCCATATTAATCAATGGTTTTATATACATTATGGACTAGAATCCCAGGGTTTCTAAGGGTAAAAAACAAGTTTCCATGGGTTAGAAGCTAATTTTCAAGGATTAAAGGTTTTGTTTTCTAGGGCTTTTTTTTGTGTTTAAGCATGAAACTAACAAAGCTTCTCAAGGATTATGTAATTACATGGGTATCTGGACTTCATTTGAGTATGCACATGTTAGATTACGTGGGTTTAAGTCAAAATACAACAGTGTTTTAAGGGTTAATAGAATTTTTACAAGTAATTATATAAGTTTCAAAGGGTCATGCTAGGTCAATACACACATAAATGTACAACAGAAAGAGTTTCTTCACACAATCAATCAACTGAATCAGATACTTGAACTAGTTTTCAACTAGATCCATCTTCCTATAATCAAACATCAATTGTTTGTTAGAAAAAGTAATGAAACAATTTTGGAAAAAAATTATTGACACATAATACCTAAGGGATTTCATCCTGGCATCCACCCCCACTAAACCTGCACATTGTCTTGATGAGCCAACTTGCAAATTTCAACAAAAGTGTATCAAGGTTCTTTTGAAACTCTTTCTAGTTTTTATGTTTTTCTTTTCAAATAGCGAAACATGATCATTTTATGCATATGCAGGTCCCAAGCAAAAAAAAATAAAATATTTTCTTTGAAAATAAGTCAAATTGTACTTATATAAATTACTTAGACTTTCTCGTAAGAGTCTTTCATATCAACTCGTTTCGATTTCACTCATTATTTTATATAAATTGTCCCATGTGTGATCCCTATACACCTATCAAGAAATGCAAATAGCTCCATTATTGCATAGCTCTGCCTCGTATAGCCCGCATACAAATCTTAAAAGTGGTTTTCACACCACTTCCAAGTCATGAAAATTATTTTTGATGATCAGAATTAACGTACCAAAATTCTAATTTCATGCCTTTGCTACTCAAACTCCTAACTTTTGAAACTTCTAAAACTATTCTAGATCTGACTCCTAACTATATATTACGTGTGAATTTCTCCCTTCACATCAACATTGTTCTAAATGTCCATTCTTCATAGGCTTTTTTCTCTTCATTTGTTCAATAATGTCTTAATCAATTCTCTTCACATACTCATGTCTTCATGATCAATTAGTGAGTGAAGCTCCAACAACTCCCCTCAATTACTTGTTGACATTCTCTGAGTCTTTATATCTTCTTATTTTCTTTTATTGTTTCCATTTCTTTGAGTTTTCTTATCTTCACACCATCTAAGCTTTTGGTCATGATGTCTGCTATTTGATCCTTTGCAGGATTATACATGAGCTCAACATTCTTCTCCATCACCTTCTCTCAAGAAATGGTATAAAATTTCTTTGTGATCTATTCTTGCTCCAAATACTAAATTTGTCTCAAGATAAAGTGGACTCATATTCTCTCCATGAATTGTAGATATGACTTGATCAATTCCCAAGCTTTTGAACAAAGTTTGCATCCATATGATCTCTGTAGCTTCTTCTACCAATCCTTTGTATTATGCCGTTGCTCATGATAAAGCTACTATGTGTTGATTCTTTGAACACCAACCCATAAGCTTATCACCTATGTGTTGATATATGCAACATCACAAGAAATGAATTAATGTGACACTAAAAAACCTCTATGGCCACCATTAACTCAATGTTTCTCCAAACTTTGAGAAATAATAGCCAAACTGAGAACTTTACTTCTTCAAAAATTCCTAGTCACTAAAATAACATACCTTCACTCTTCTGGTAATTTCTCTTAGCATAGGTATTAATTTGCTAGGATCTTTTGGTGGATGAAATTAGAAGAGAAGATCTTTCCAATAAGCTATTGTTTACTAAAAACTTTGCACTACACACCACATTATGGCCTTCATAAGATGACTATGTTTGACTATCAAAATAGGAAAGGCTGCTTGTTTTAGTAAAAGCACCTATCCATTTTTGAAAATTTTCAACTTACCATCGACTTGCAACAAGAAATCGATGCGAGGCATCAAATTGGTGTGTTTTTTGTCACTTTTTCAGCACCTAATATACCCCCTTGAACATAGATATGAAGAAAACAATTTTATGATGGAACTCGATGCTAGGCATCAACTTTACGCATAAACTCGATGCCAAGCATCGAGTTGCTCCACAAAGCTCATGTTTTTAAGAAGATTCAACAATAGGTAAAATGTCAGAGAATAAAACAAGGACTTATTAGTAGAAACTGGATGCCAAGCATTGAGTTGCTTGGGAAACTTGAACTTTTGAGATCTTTATAGAGTAGGCAAAGTATAAAGATAGTATAATTGGTTCTTCTCATAGCTATAATTTAGAAATTTTTAGGTGCTTTCCTACTCAGAGAAGCTCGACTATACTCTATCATACAAAATCTCTCTTTGTCTCTTTCCTTTTTCTTTTTCTCTTTCTCTTCTTGTGTATTGATACAAACTAGTTTAAAAAAAATTTCTCAATCTCGTGACTTTTAAATATTCTAGAGCTAAAGTTAATTCTAACTCTACAAATATGGTACATGTGTGAAATTGCCCTTCACATAGGCATGTGCTTTTCTTCTTAGATTTTAACCTGCAAATTTAGATCCAAATTGTGATTTATTCTTCAACAGCTCCCCCTCAATCACTAATTGACATTATCTGTTTCTTCATATAATCTTTTTTTCTTTTTACTCATGCCATGCTTTTGAATTTGTTGGTCTTCACACCATCCAAGTTCTTTGTCTTTATATCTGCGATATGACCCTTTGTAGAAAGGTAGTCCACATCAATATCTTTCTCCATTATCTTTTCTCCCACGAAATGATATTTTATCTCTATAGTTTTTCTTCTTGCATGTGTTGATATATTTAGGTAGTGATGTGTGTGAACACTCTAGGACCGCCGGGGCACTTTTTTCCCTCTTTAGGAGGTTTTTTTCCCCCGGCTTGTATATACGCCTATTGCCCTAATGGGCTACTTATCTTTGTACATTCTCTAGTAATACATTCAGTATTGTGTGTTTGTGCTCCAAGCTTCTTCTTCTTCCTTGTGCTATTCGCGTGCTTCCGCAGACGTCTATCTCCAACAATTGGTATCAGAGTAGGTCGTCGCTTCTTCTAGGGTGCCGTCGACACTCCTCCGTTTGCAGTCTCAGATTCGCACGAAATTTGGTGAGCATACTCAGGGTGTTTCCGAGATCAAAACAGCTTCGCTATGTGGTGCCGAAATCGTGATCTGAGCTCGTTTCGGCCTCCGAACGCACTAACGCAGCGCTTGTGTAGGCTATTTCGTCCTTTTGTGCCAAAGGTATATACCAGTTTTTGTTCGCCAGTTTAAGTGTCTCGAAGTCTACTACAGGTCTAGCAGAACTCATCTGGGCAGTTCCGTTCAACTTTTTGAGATAGTCAATTTTCTGCATCAAGGTATTTTAGTCACCGGCCATGGCTGAAAGTAGTGATGTATTCCGTATGTTGGCTGTTGAGGATAAGTTGGATGGTACCAACTACCCATTATGGGCTTATATGACGCGACATGTACTAGTTGCAAAAGGACTGTGGAACATTGTGCAGGGTGTTGAAAGACGTCCTGCTACACCTACGACTACAGGTACTACAAATACAGGTGCTGGAGGTACTGGAGCTGATGAAGATGGTGTCGAAGATGATATTCCGCAGATTCTTATTCGTGCTGCTGTTTCTGTTGCACCTACTGCAGAGCAGATTCGTTGGGATGACAGAGATGCCCAGACACATGCATTGATAGCCTTATCTGTCAAACGTGCCATTATTCCTCACATTCGCTCTTGCAGAACAACAAAGGATGCTTGGGATACACTTACCACTTTGTACCAGGCTAGGAATGAGGCTCGTGTTGCTTACCTCCGAGAATAGTTGGAGAGTGAGCACATGAATGAAGGTGATTCTATGGACAGTTTTCTTACAAAGATCAAAGACCTGAAGGAACAATTAATTTCTGCTGATGAGGTTATACCAGATAGCTCACTTGTGCAGACCGTTCTGAATGGTCTTCCTGATTCATATCAGAGTTTTGCCTCTACTCTTCGGTTGATGATGAAAGGCAATCCGAATGCCTTGTCATTTGAGGAATTAGTCTCTGTTCTGTTGCAGGAAGATCAGTCCAGGCAGAACAGGTCCATTATGCGTGTTGCAGATCAAGCTTTCGTGGCTAGTTAGAAGGGCAAAGGAAAATGGAGCTCTTCTACTAGTAAGCAAAAATCTGCAAATGCTGCACAATCGAAGAACCAGGATAAAGATGAAAAGAAATCAGAAAAGCAGAAATTGTTCTGCAAGTACTGTAAAGGCAATGATCATATTATAAAGAACTGTCCAAAACTGGCTCCTAAAGAGGCAAAGAAGAAAGAGGCTGGAATGGTTGTTGTAGAGGCCTCTACACCAAAAACAGAGTCTGCAAATCTTGTGCAGGAAGAAGAATGGGCGTTTACTACTGTCTGCAGTTTTGACCCATCTTCTCATGATCAGTGCATGTCTGCAGTAGACTCAAATGTTTGGTACTTTGACAGTGGGGTGACCAAACATATTACCTCGCATCGCAGTTTCTTCTCTTCACTCGAGCCTGCCCCTACAGGGAATCATGGGTATGTACATAGTGATGTCTGTGGTCCTATGCAGACACCCTCTTTTGGAAATTACCTTTACTTCATGACTTTCATTGATGATTTTTCCAGGCATTCATGGGTATATCCACTCAAAGCAAAGTCCGAAGTATTCATGTGCTTCAAACAGTTTTTGGTTTTGGCTGAAAATCTGTCAGCATGTAAAATGGGCATCCTCCGTTCTGATCGAGGGGGGGAATATATGTCTTCAGATTTTAATGCATTTCCGGCTGAACATGGGATAAAACACCAGCGTACAGTACCGTATACACCTCAACAGAATGGAGTTGCTGAACGAAAGAACAGGTCACTCATGGAGATGGTGAGGTGCATGGTCAAAAGTCAGGCTTTACCACATAGTTTCTGGCTTGAGGCTGTCATGTGTGCAGCATATGTACTGAACAGGTGTCCCACTAAAGCGTTGCAGTCTATCACTCCATATGAGGCTTGGCATGACCGCAAGCCATCTGTTGCTCATCTGCGTATTTTTGGTTGTTTGGCATATGCATTAGTGCCTGAACAACATCGCAGAAAATTGGATGATAAGGCAGTAAAATGTATTTTTGTTGGGTACAGTTCTGAAAGTAAAGGCTATCGTCTGTATCATCCACAAACTAAATGCATTCTGGTTAGCCGTGATGTTGTCTTTGTGGAAGATGCTATTCAGCCATTGCTTTCATGTACTAAGGAGACATCTGTTAGCTCCAAAGACATGTATGATACTTTGATGCCTCTTTTGACAGGTGGACAGGCTAGTGCTGGTCCTAATGAGGCAACTTCTCAGCCTTTGCAGGTTTCATATGATGATGCTAATCATTCCATTTCTGATGCAGATTTACATGATGCACTTGCTGATGAGAGAGCTGATATTGAGCAGGCAAAAACTATGCCAAAATGGCTGGTGCAGACTTTGCATGACAGCAATTTAGATGCACCTTTGTCATATCGTACTCGTTCAGGCTCTCATAGTGCCTCCTTTGCATCAGATTGCTATGCTATGGCTGCATCTAGTCTCTATGATGAGAATGAGCCTGTTTCTTTTGATGAAGCACATAATTCAAAAAATTGGATGGCTGCTATGCAATCTGAATATGATGCTATAATGAAGAATGGTACATGGTCCTTATGCGACTTGCCTCCTGGCAAGAAGGCCATTGGCACTAAGTGGGTATACAAACTGAAGCGTAAACCTGATGGTACCATTGACAGGTATAAGGCTAGGCTTGTTGCAAAGGGTTATGCACAGGAAAGAGGCATTGATTTTGATGAGACCTTTGCACCTACATGTCGTATGACTACTGTTCGGAGCATTTGTGCACTTGCAGCCCATCATGGTTGGAATGTAGATCAGTTGGACATTAAAACAGCATTTCTGAATGGTGACTTGCATGAAGAAGTGTATGTTTTTTAGCCCCGTGGCTTTGTGTAGAAAGGGCATGAAAACCAAGTTTGCAGGCTAAAGAAGGCATTATATGGTTTAAAGCAAGCACCACGTGCTTGGTATGAGAAGATACATGCCTATTCGATTGCACATGGTTTTGAGAACAGTCCAACTGAAAGCACCTTATATGTTAAACGTGCTAATGATGTGCTTTTGATCATTGTTGTCTATGTTGATGACATGCTGCTCACTGGTCCTATTGAGACACATATTGCTGATTTTAAGGCTGATTTGCATGCCTCATTTGAGTTTATGCACGTTGATGGTGGAATGGCTTTGTGTCAAACGAAATATATTGACACATTATTGCAGCGTTTTGGCCTTGAAGACTGTAAACCTATTGCCACTCCTATGGAGAGAGGTTTACGATTGAGTCTTCATGATGCTGGAGATGCATTTGATGCTGTTCTCTATCAGCAGGCTGTTGGATGCTTGATTTACTTATGCATTACTCGGCCAGATATTCAGTTTGTTGTCTCACAGATGATCAGGTTTATGCATTGCCCAGGAGTCACGCATTGGAAAGCGGTTAAGCGCATCTTTCGCTACTTGAGTGGTACTCGCCTACTTGGGTTGTTTTATCCCAAGGGGGGATCACTACCGCCAGATTTGCATGCTTTTTTTGACTCAGATTGGGCTGGTTGCTATGACACTCGTGTGTCCACCAGTGGGTTTTGCTTCATGCTTGGTAGCTCATGTATATCTTGGTTGAGCAAGAAGCAGCCTACTGTGGCCACTTCTAGTTGTGAGGCTGAGTAAATGGCAGCTTTCACAGCGACTGTTGAGTGTGTGTGGCTCAGACGCCTTATGGCTGATTTAGGTGTTGGCCAGTCTTCTGCCACCACCATCTTCACTGACAGTCAGAGCGCATTGGTAGTTGCGAGGAACCCTGTGTTCCATGCTCGCACTAAGCACATTGAGGTTCATTATCACTATGTCAGGGAGAGGTTCTCTACTGGGGAGATCAGCTTGGCATATGTGCCCACGCAGGAGAACATTGCAGACCTTTTCACGAAGGCTCTGCCTAGGGAGAAGTTTGAAGCTTTTCGCAAAGCTTTGGGCTTACTTCCTTTTGTGGAGTGATTTCCACATAGCTTGGCACTTCCTTATACATGAGTGCCAGCTCCTTGTTCACCGCATCACTCCCAGGGGGGATTTGTTGATATATTTAGGTAGTGATGTGTGTGAACACTCTAGGACCGCCGGGGCACTTTTTTCCCTCTTTAGGAGGTTTTTTTCCCCCGGCTTGTATATACGCCTATTGCCCTAATGGGCTACTTATCTTTGTACATTCTCTAGTAATACATTCAGTATTGTGTGTTTGTGCTCCAAGCTTCTTCTTCTTCCTTGTGCTGTTCGCGTGCTTCCGCAGACGTCTATCTCCAACAGCATGAAATACTGGATTCGCTACAAGATAAAAGGAACTCATGTTATCTCCATGGATTGTAGATATAGCTTGATATACCTTGTTTAATGCCCAAGCTCTAACTACAAGAGTAGCTTGTTCTTTTGGAGATTAACACTCTCCATCAGTGGTATCAGAGCAGGAAGTATCAAAATTGAAGGAAGGAGGATCCCGACTGCTGCAGTCATAAAGAATTCAACACCTGAAGGTTCAAAAGGTGAAAGATTGAGGGGAAGCTTGAGAAGGAGGTCATACAATATCAAGAATATCTTAAGTGGTTGAGTCCACTTGATCAAAAAGGGAAAGAGGAGCCACGAATTCGAGATTTGTGGTAGGTAGAGAATCAAATAAATCATTGATTGATTGGAGAGTGATTGAGCAAAGTTAGCCTCCCAAACTCAACTATAAATAGATGGCAGTTTTAGTCATGGTTAGAGAGACCTATGTGAAGACCTCCAAGAGCTGAGATTTATGCCATATCAAGGTGTGATTACAAGGCACACATATGTATCAGTAAGTTCTTTGTATTGTACAAGCAATATACTTTCATTTTCATGATCATTTGAGTTAATATTTTCATGTTCTTGTGAAGTGTACTACTCACTTCCATTACTCTGAGTTTTCTCATTCAGATTGCAGAGATGTTTTCTCTGAGCTTGGTGCATCATTTTTAGTGATTTAACTTGGTAAAGTTAGCTCTATAATTCTACTATATGCTCACAAATTTTTATGTCATTTGAATTTTTAAATCGTCAGTTATGTTCATTTGAAGTCAACAGGGTCTGTTCATCTTCACTTCTCTGTTAGGTATCCGACTTTTTTACTCATCTTGTTAGAGCCATTTCTCAGTGGTTACTTATCAAAATTCAATGATTTAAAGCTTGTTTGATTCACATAACTGTGTAGTATAACCATACAAATTTTCATAATCTTTGGATTCCTACATTTTGCGTTATGTTCATTTTTCTGCTCACTGGTCTCAAACTGTAGTAGCCCGTGAAAAGCGGGATGATGTCATCACTTGTTAAAACTCATTCTCAGTGTGTGGTTCATTATTTTTTATGCGATTAATCTTGAAAGTTAGCTTTTTAAGTTATCTAGACTTCCCCAAAAGGAATGAAGTTAATTACTGCTGTGCTCAGAGAATTATGCAAAACACTGGACAGGTGTATGTACCAAGAATAGCAAGTTCTTCACCTCTGAGCTAACTCAAACTTTTTTGTTTTGATCTATCTTTTTGAGAGTGATCTTCCAAGGTACATAGGGTGTCTAATACATCCATTGGGAGGCTAAAAGGGCCCACCATATACTCCTGGAGTTCATTTGGCTGGTGTAGATCAAGGATTTTGCAACACCTCCTCATCTTCAAGCACATACCTATCCATCTCTTCACAGTGGTATCAGAGCAAGGTTGGACAACATGGCAGATGGATTTCCTTCATCAATTGACAAATTGGATAGAGGTAACTACTCAGCTTGGTGAGATACATAAAGATGTATGGAAGCCAAGCCAAAAACCTTCTTTGGTAGGATCAAGGTATTATGTCTCATCTATTTATGATCATAGTAGATAGACTATTTTGTACTTTATCATGAGTAAGAATGACTCTTTCATTGCTTAAAAACGTACCTAGCACATGCTAAGAATCATAGAAGTAGATCACTCAAGAAACTCAAATGTAATGGAAGGGGAGAATAATTCTCGAAAGAATTTGATGTGTTCTTGTAGGACAAAGGTATTAAGAGGGAAGTGACTACCAGGTACTCTCCTCCATTGAATGGAATTGTAGAGACAAGAAACAAGACATTGGTTGGATCAACCAGAACAATACTTAAAGAGAAAAGGTTGCCACCATCTATGGGCAGAAGCTATTTTAACATTTTTGTACCTTGTGAATAGTCTATCATCCAATTCACTTCAAAGTATGACTCATTATGAACCATGCCATGGAAGAAAACCTATTCTAAGACACCTGGACATGTTTGGTTTTTTAGCTTATATTTATTTACCTTCACAAAGCATAGGTAAGCTAGATGAAAGGGAGACAAAGGCACTATTTATTGGATATGATTCAACTCAGATGGGTGACAGGTTCTACAATCCTTCAACCAAGCACTTCACGACAAGTAGGGATGTGTGTTTAAAGAACATAGGTCTTCATATGATGAAGACAAAAAAAGGTAACTCTATCATATGACCTCGATTATGAGTTCCATCAATCAGGAAGAAAGCATGATACATAGGTCTAGGATTCAAGTAGTGCTATAGAACATCAGAAGTAATTGGTTGCAGATGGGTATATAAGCTTAAGAGGAACTTAGATGGATCAATTTGTAGGTATAAGGTTAGATTAGTTTTCAAAGGATGTTCACAAAATTAAGGTATAGACTATGAGAAAAATATTGATGAGTGTACCTATTGCAAGAAATTAGAGACTTCTCTAACTTGATGTGAAAAATGCATTTCTAAATGGCCAGATAAGTAAAGTGGTATACATGTCACAAGATTCCAAACCTTGAACTTATAGGTTGGTTACATACCTTCAAAATCAAAGGTTCAAATCTAGAAACTCAAATGGTTCTCTATGCATCAAAAGGGATCATAATGACGTTATCTATTTGTATGTATATGCAAATGATGTAATTGTGATAGGTGATGACTAGAATAGCCTTCAAAGGATCGAAAGACATATGCGAGAGGAGTTCAAAGTCAATGACTTAGATGAGCTCACATATTTCCCAAGTATGTAGGTTATTTTATACAAATGAGGGGATGAATCTAACTCAAAGAAGATACATTCAGGAGCTATATTTAAAAAAAAAACATAGAGACTCATTATTTCTCATGAATCTAAGCCACACTGAAGGTTAAGAAGATGATCATCTATTCTACATAGATTCAAGATGTTAAAATCATGGTGCAGGCAACATAGCTCTCTTATGTAACTTTGAAAGGCCAAAGCATAGACATGAAGTACAAAAAGGGGATGACACAAAGGATAATGTGGAGATAACTAGTAATTTGAAAGCTTCCAATGGAGAGAAAACATTCTAAGCAAAGTCCTCTATGTTCCAACTATTACCAAAAACCTAATAAGTGTAGCTCAAATAAAGTTGAGAAAGCCTTGCAAATTAGGTTTTCCCAACATGGAGTTTTTGTGGATCCATTTCAAGGCTTCAAGAAGATAGTCATAGGTGAGAAGCATGGTAGGCTCTTTACTTTTGAAGTAGGAAAAACCAAGAACATAGCTCTATTCAACTTTGGGTCTCAAACACTAAGTGAGATTGAAGTTTGGACTAAGAGGTTAGCTCCTATGAATGAAAGAACATTGAAGGATATATGGAAGGATCAATGTGTTCTAGGATTGCCAAACATACCAAAGAAACACATAATCAACAGATGTGATGCATGTGAGATACATAAAGATGTATGGAAGCCAAGCCAAAAACCTTCTTTGGTAGGATCAAGGTATTATTTCTCATCTATTGATGATCATAGTAGATAGACTATTTTGTACTTTATCATGAGTAAGAATGACTCTTTCATTGCTTAAAAACGTACCTAGCACATGCTAAGAATCATAGAAGTAGATCACTCAAGAAAATCAAATGTAATGGAAGGGGAGAATAATTCTCGAAAGAATTTGATGTGTTCTTGTAGGACAAAGGTATTAAGAGGGAAGTGACTACCAGGTACTCTCCTCCATTGAATGGAATTGTAGAGACAAGAAACAAGACATTGGTTGGATCAACCAGAACAATGCTTAAAGAGAAAAGGTTGCCACCATCTATGGGCAGAAGCTATTTTAACATTTCTGTACCTTGTGAATAGTCTATCATCCAATTCACTTCAAGGTATGACTCATTATGAACCATGCCATGGAAGAAAACCTATTCTAAGACACTCAGACATGTTTGGTCTTTTAGCTTATATTTATTTACCTTCACAAAGCATAGGTAAGCTAGATGAAAGGGAAACAAAGGCACTATTTATTGGATATGATTCAACTCAGATGGGTGACAGGTTCTACAATCCTTCAACCAAGCACTTCACGACAAGTACGGATGTGTGTTTAAAGAACATAGGTATTCGTATGATGAAGACAAAAAAAGGTAACTCTATCATATGATCTCGATTATGAGTTCCATGAATTAGGAAGAAAGCATGATACATAGGTCTAGGATTCAAGTAGTGCTATAGAACATGAACAAGATGAAATGAAAAAGGATTACAAGCTAGGAAAGTCAAGAGGCAAAGCAAAAATGCAAGTCTACAGAATGCTCCAAACATATACCTAGAAGGTCATATAGGGAAAAGAAACAACAAGAATGGCATGAATATGTTTCCACATTTGTTACAAAGCATTGAATCTACTTGGCAAGAGACTTAATTTTAGAAGAATCCTCAACCTATGAAGAGGCAAAGAAAAAACCTAATTGGGAAAAGGCTACAAAAGAAGAAGTAGATGCTTTGAAGGAGATGGGTACTTTAGAATTGGTTCCAATGTCATTAAATTAGAATATAATTCCTTGTAGATGGGTATATAAGATTAAGAGGAACTTAGATGGATCAATTTGCAGGTATATGGCAAAATTAATTGTCAAAGGATGTTGAATGGTTGGATAAGTGGTGATGAATACATGTCACAACCTCAAGGTTTTGAAAACCCTAATCATACATCTTATGTTTGTAGACTTAAGAAAGCATTGTATGGATTGAAACAAGCTCCTAGATCTTGGAATTATAGGTTGATTACATACCTTCAAGATCAAGGGTTTAGACCTAGCAACTTAGATCCTTCTCTATTCATCAAAATGGATCGCAATGAGGTTATTTATCTATGGGTACATGTAGATGATATAATTGTGACCGTTGTCGAATTGAATGGCATTCAAAGCATCAAAAGACATATGCAAGAGGAGTTCAGAATCAATGACTTTGATGAGCTCAAATATTTCCAAGGAACGCAGGAGATTTATATAGATCAAGGGATGTATCTAACTCAAAGAAGATATATTCAAGACCTACTTCTCTAGTTTAAAATGGAGAACACCAAGCTTGTAGTTATGCCTTTGCAATTAAATCATAACCTAAGTGTTTATGAAGGGGAGCAAATTGATGATTCTAAAGAGTATCAAAGGTTAATTGGTAGCTTGATATATGCTACTTAGAGAAGACCAGATATATCCTATAGTGTGGAAGTGCTTAGCAATCTCATGCACTCACCTAGAAGACCACACATGGGTTCTGCCAAGAAAGTACTCAAGTACCTCAAAGGAACACTTAATGAAGGTATCTACTTTACCTATTCGTTATATTTGGATATCAAAATCTATTGAAATATTGATTGGTCACGAGCAAAGGATGATAGAAGGAGTATGTCTAGATACTTAGCATTTGCAAGTTCAAAGTTAGTTTCTTAGAGTTCCAAGAAGAAACCAAGAGTTGAGTTATCTTCAACTAAAGAAAAGTATAGATGTCTAACTATTGCAACTGAAAAACGAATATGGCTCAAGGATTTGTACTCACATATGGGACTTGTAAGCTCTAAGGCTCACATACTTGGAGATAAAGTAAGTTCCACGCATCTAGATCCAAATCCAATTTTCCATGCAAGAACAAATCACATAGAGCTTCATTACCACTTTGTCAGAGAGAAGCTTATGGCAAAGGCACTTGAATTATCATTTGTTCGTATTGAGAAGCAAGTAGTAGGCACCATGATAAAGGTGCTTGATGGGATAAGCTATGCAAATTCAAATCTATGGCAGATATTCAACCTGTCAAAAATTGAAGACTCAATCATACTTTAGCTTGAGGGGGAGTTTTTGGAACATCAATGGTGCATTATGCTTGAGATGGATTATCTCTACATCAAAACCATAATTTGAATGATGCCATATATACTCATTCAAGAGCTTTTTATGTATTTTTTATAAAGATCTTTTTGTGATCATTTATCCAATGTAAATGCCTAAAGCTTTATCTTTATAAAAGGATTAAATGAGAACTCATTAATGAAGAGTTTTGAAGGTAGTGGAATTTGGCATCTCAATCAATCACACAAAAGTTGATCAAAATTGATTTATACTATTTGATAATTGCTTGTTGACAACATGATAGCACTAAAAAGATAATAATTAATATTCTTAATAGATTATTGAGTGTATTCCCTTTGTTATGTATTTAATTATTAGAATATCTATCATTATTTTGCTTGGTTTTAGATCATTTGCATTAGCATACAAAGTCAAATCCAAGGCTCCTATAAAAGTAAATCTCCCAAGGATTCTCATGGCCCTTCAAAGACACATCTTGAAAAATGATTCTTAGATTTCAATTTTCTTCACACATTAGTAATATAAGAGGAAGCTTGCTATTAGAACGTACCTTAAAAGGGACAAACATCAAGATAAGATGATATTTCTCTAGAGTACTAAACGATCTAAGAACTTAGACTAGTGATGAAGGTAAACCCATTAGAATGAAGAGTTCTTAACTAAAAATCCCATGGGAAGCATGAGGATTTTTGTTTTGATATGAAATCGCTAGAGACTTCTAGATGCATGCAACTTGATTGGAATTGAGTCCAAAAGGACTAGGACATATTGCCTATGTGCATTGTATATGTTATATTATTGAGTCTACATGATAAAGAGGGTGTCTAATAGCCCCAAACATGAAATTTTCTCTTTTACCCCCTCTATATCGAGTTTTACTCTTGTTTTATAGATTACATATCTTTGAGCATGTAATGAAGCTAAGTTGGAAGATTTCTATTCTCTTAAAGACCACAAACAATAGCATATTAAATGAACTATTTGAATTGAATAGAAAATAATGGAGTCTAAGGACTTGATTTCATGCTAATGAGGCTCAAGGAGAAGACTTCGCTTCAAAATAATCTGACAAGAATACAACCAACTTTATGTGGGTCTTCCATAATCATAATAAAAAAGGTATTAATTTTCTTTCTCTCTTGTTTCTATAATTTCTAGGAGTTATGTATTTAAAATTCATGCCCCTAAAAGGCACGTACCTTTTCTATTAAATGTGCTTAGAGTCAAAGGTTTTATGCACGATTGACATGAGAACTTGTAAGGGTTTCTTGTGTAATCATATTTCGTATTTATAAAGAGGTAGATGATGAATGATTTGCCAAAATCAAGCAAATCTTCTTGTTTCTCTATTGTATGCATCATAAAACAAAGCATCGTGCTTCTCTATTGTATGCATGCAAATATACGAATACAAAAATATTAGCATTTACAAGTATGTAGGGTCGTTTTCTATGCATGATTTCGCTACAGATACTTGTGCAGTAAATAGAGCATAAAAAATAGTATTTTTTAGAACTTTTAGCGAAAAATATAATGCATTTTAGAAGTATAATGATGGAGAGTGTTAATCTCTAAAAGAACAAGCTACTCTTGTAGTTAGAGCACCTCTATAACAAGAATAACTCAAACCTTCACCAATTTTAGAGGATCAATGATCAATTATAAAGATTTTGAAAAATCTGTGAAGGAGATGACTACATAGAAAGTCTCCTACACATATCTTTCTCATTAACTTATGAATTGTGTAAAGTTTTTTATGAAACTTTGCAAAAGGTGTCGTCTACAGCTTCTGCACGTTTTCCAAGTTGAATCACTTCAAAAGATTCTGTAGATCTTGAGAAATGATCTCAACAAGTTACTTATGTCTAAAATTGCTCTTCTGAGAAGTCGATTTAGACATCTATAACTTTTAACACTTGGTTCTCTCAGTCTAGAACCCGTTTATGAAAATGCTTTTAGCCACAGATAGATTAACTTCCAACTTAAAGATTGAGTACTAGCTCGCTCAAAAATTTACACTGTGGAAGGAGAACTCACCAAAACATTAACATCGAATTTTGTGCCTATTTCAGGAACCACTGAACACTGCACATATGAATGTTCCTACACATAATTCTCACAGCCTGTTTACAATTAGGCTCTCAAATTTTATCTATAGACTCATTCGCTATGAACTTAGACATCTACAAAAGGATTCTTGAAATGATCAAGCACACAAGGAGAATGCACAGAAACATCGGGTGCAATTTTCTTCCATTTCTGAAGGAATTCTACAACTGAGTGATGAGGGAGACTCAATTCACTTCTAAGATGTCTAATTACTCATACAACTATTGATTTCTCTATTCTCATGCTCTCTCATATTTGCGCAAACTTTTAACTTATATATATATATATATATAGGCAAATATCTACAATATCATGACTATACAAAAGTATAAGTGAACTATCTTTGAATTAATGTACATATGTGTACACATCTTCATCTTCTGAATATGCACTTCCTCCATGCTTCATAACTTGAACTTTTTTCAAGTCCTTGACTGCCAAACCTTCATTAAAACTTCAATTGTTGATTGCCCTGCACCAACAGCTCCCCCTCAATCATCAATTGAGGTTTTCTCTATCTTCTTTATACGTGCCATGTCTTTGAATCCCTGTAGCTTTGGTCCATCCAAGCTTTTGGTTAGCATATCAGGTATCTGATCTTTTGCTGAAGTATGTATGACTTCAATATCTTTATCCATCACCTTCTCTCTTAAGAAATGATACTGAATCTCAATGTGTTTAGTCGTGGCATGAAAAACAGGATTAGCAGCTAAATACAATGAACTCATGTTATCTCCATGAGTAGTGGGTGTACTCTGAATGATGTCAAAACTCTTCATCGGAGTCTTAAGCCATATTAGTTCCTTTGCAGCTTCAACCATATCTTTGTACTCTGCTTCTGTAGATGACAAAGCAACTGTGTGTTGCTTCTTTGAACACCAAGAAATTAACTTATCTCCCACATAACACAAGTATCCATAAGTTGATCTCCTATCATCACGATTACCTGCCGAATCTGCATCACTATATATCTTGATGAATATAACCATTCAAAAAAGCATTCTTCACATCTAATTGACATAATTTCCAACCTTTACATGCAACAATGGCATGGCTATGAGTGTCTTGATGGTTGTCATCTTTGCCACAAGAATATAGGTCTCATCATAATCTATACCATGAGTCTGAGCAAAACCCTTCACAACAAGTCTAGCTTTATATCTAGACACACTTCCATCTGCATACCTCTTTGTCTTGTAGACCCACTTACATCCAAAGATCTTTTGGCTATTTGGTTTAGGAACCAACTCCCATGTCTGATTCTCCATCAATGCATCATACTCCTCCTACATAGCTTTCTACCAATTCTCCTTACCTTTTTCATCTTCATATGTAGAAGGGTCTTCATCTGCCTTCATCATATAAGCATAATCTTTGGTAGCCAAAAAAGAAGTGTCATAGCTATACCTTGTAGGTTGCCACTTGTGCCTTGATGACCTTCTGAGTTCTCCACTCCTTGAGGTTTTTGGTTCATCACACTCGATATCAATCTTGGCATTTCTTCAACTTCAACCTGCACTTCATTATTCTCCTCTTCATCAAATATCTAAACCTTTGATTTACCTTTCTTCTGGTTCACAACTTCTTCATCATCTGCATTAATATTGATTGTACTTGCATACCAAGTACCTTGCTCATCAAATGTGACATCCTTTGATACAAGGAATTGTTTTGTGGATGGACTCCAAAACCTATATCCCATCTGCTTATCATCATAACCAATGAATACGTACTTTTCAGCTTTAGGTTTGAATATGTGCCTTAATTGAGATGGCACATATGCATATGCCAAACATCCAAATACTTTGCAATCGTCTAGAGTAGGTCTCTTCCCCCACCATGCCTCATATGGTGTCATACCCTGCAAAGCTTTACATGGTAACCTATTAACCAAATAAGTAGCTGTATTTACAGCCTCAACCCACAAGTAATTTGGACAATTTTTCTCCTTCATCATAGATCGTGCAAACTCAACAAGAGTTCTATTTCTTCTCTCTGCTACACCATTCTATTGAGGAGAGTACCTGCAAGTAATTTCCCTTTTTATACCTGCATTCCACAGTTCTGATCTGAAGCATAATTGTAGTAGGTATTGTTGTATTATTGACTTTGAAATGCTCTAGCTGCATTTCTTCCAAAGTATCCCCTACTACCTCTACCTCTAAAATTACCTCTTTGATTTCTGCCACCCCTTCCTCTTGAATTAAAATTCTGATTATATCCACCATTACTCTGAGTATTATGCCAACAATCATTAGCTAAGTGATTTGTCTTACCACAAATCCAGCAAGCTTTGACTCCATCTTTATTACTCCTACCTCTTCCTCTACCTTTGCCACCTCCTCTTTCTCTTAGGAAGTTGGCTTGACTAGTTGTACCTTCATCCTCATTTGTTTGTTGCTTTCCTTTGATATTCTTCTTCTTATCCTTTGAATACATTGCATGACATGTACTCTCGTCACCTTCACCTTTGACATCCTGCTCAAAGGTTAACATATGTCCTAGCAACTGATTCAAGTCAGGAGTAAAATGATCAAGTGATAATTCAGTAGACAAAATGAATGGCTTCCATTCGTCATCACCTCTCAACCCTGTGAGGATTTGCCTTACCAATTTATCGTCCTCAATGTCTTCATCAACTGCTCCTAATGCATCTGCAATGTTCTTCATCCTTGTTACATAGTCTGAGATGGATTGAGATGCCTTCTTCTTGAAAGTGGTAAATTCTACCCACAAAGATGCCTTCCTTGACTTTGTGGTGTTTTGGAAATGCTCCTCCAAAGCATTCCATATATCACTAAGTAGTCATTGACTGACATATAGATAATGCTCCTAGCTTAGGATCTCTCTTCATCCAATTCTTCAAATCTGATAATTCCTCCCTAGTTGGAACACTAGGATCTCTGAATTGAGGCTTTTCTTCTTCACATGTAATATAAGATATCAAGTCTTTGCTCATAAGATGAGCTTCCATCCTCATTGACCATAATGGATAGTTCTCTCTATCCAACTTTTCTATTTGAAGAGAATCTCCCATTCTTTCTTCACCTGTATATTGAATTCTTCAAACTGTATGAGTAATAGATGTACGTTTACTTCAAATAATGTTTGTTTTGTCTTCTTGATATTGTATGACCTCCTTCTCAAGCTTCCCCTGAAGCTTTCACCTTTTGAACCTTTAGGTGTTGAATTCTTTATGACTGCAGCAATCGGGATCCTCCTTCCTTCAATTTCGATACTTCCTGCTCTGATACCACTGATGGAGAGTGTTAATCTCCAAAAGAACAAGCTACTCTTGTAGTTAGAGCTTGGGCATTAAACAAGGTATATCAAGCTATATCTACAATCGATGGAGATAACATGAGTTCACTTTCTCTTGTAGCGAATCCAGTATTTCATGCAAGAAGAAAAAATATAGAGATAAAATATCATTTTGTGGGAGAAAAGGTAATGGATAAAGATATTGATGTGGACTACATTTCTACAAAGGGTCATATCGTAGATATAAAGACAACAAACTTGGATGGTGTGAAGACCAACAAATTCAAAAGCATGGCATGAGTAAAAAGAAAAAAAGATTATATGAAGAAACAAATAATGTCAATTAGTGATTGAGGGGGAGCTGTTGAAGAATACATTACAATTTGGATCTAAAGTTGAAGGTTAAAATCTAAGAAGAAAAGCACATGCCTATGTGAAGGGAAATTTCACACATGTACCATATTTGTAGAGTTAGAATTAACTTTAGCTCTAGAATATTTAAAAGTCACGAGATTGAGAAAATTTTTATAAACTAGTTTGTATCAATAGACAAGAAGAGAAAGAGAAAAAGAAAAAGGAAAGAGACAAAGAGATATTTTGTATGATAGAGTATAGTCGGGCTTCTCTGAGTAGGAAAGAACCTAAAAATTTCTAAATTTTTCATAGCTATGAGAAGAGCTAATTAAATTTCTGTGTATGAGACTCTCTCCTCTATCTTTATACTTTGCCTACTCTATAAACATCTCAAAAGTTCAAGTTTCCCAAGCAACTCTATGCTTGGCATCCAGTTTCTGCTAATAAGTCCTTGTTTTATTCTTTGAGTTTTTACCTATTGTTGAATCTTCTTAAAAACATGAGCTTTGTGGAGCAACTCGATGGCTGGCATCGAGTTTCTGCATAAAGTTGATGCCTAGCATCGAGTTCGATCATAAAATTGTTTTCTTCATATCTATGTTCAAGGGGGTATTTTAGGTGCTGAAAAAGTGACAAAAAACACACCAATTTGATGCCTCGCATCGATTTCTTGTTGCAAGTCGATAGTAAGTTGAAAATTTTCAAAAATGGATAGGTGCTTTTACTAAAACAAGCAGCATTTCCTATTTTGATAGTCAAACATAGTCATCTTATGAAGGCCATAATATGGTGTGTAGTGCAAAGTTTTAAGTAAACAATAGCTTATTGGAAAGATCTTCTCTTCTAATTTCATCCACCAAAAGATCCTAGAAAATTAATATCTATGCTAAGAGAAATTAGCAGAAGAGTGAAGGTATGTTATTTTAGTGACTAGGAATTTTTGAAGAAGTAAAGTTCTCAGTTTGGCTATTATTTCTCAAAGTTTGGAGAAACATTGAGTTAATGGTGGCCATAGAGGTTTTTTAGTGTCACATTAATTCATTTCTTGTGATGTTGCATATATCAACACATAGGTGATAGGCTTATGGGTTGGTGTTCAAAGAATCAACACATAGTAGCTTTATCATGAGCAACGGCATAATACAAAGGATTGGTAGAAGAAGCTACAACGATCATATGGATGCAAACTTTGTTCAAAAGCTTGGGAATTGATCAAGTCATATCTACAATTCATGGAGAGAATATGAGTCCACTTTATCTTGAGACAAATTTAGTATTTGAAGCAAGAATAGATCACAAAGAAATTTTATACCATTTCTTGAGAGAAGGTGATGGAGAAGGATGTTGAGCTGATGTATAATCCTGCAAAGGATCAAATAGCAGACATCATGACCAAAAGCTTAGATGGTGTGAGGATAAGAAAACTCAAAGAAATGGAAACAATAAAAGAATATAAGAAGATATAAAGACTCAGAGAATGTCAACAAGTAATTGAGGGGAGTTGTTGGAGCTTCACTCACTAATTGATCATGAAGACATGAGTATGTGAAGAGAATTGATTAAGACATTATTCAACAAATGAAGAGAAAAAAGCCTATGAAGAATGGACATTTAGAACAATGTTGATGTGAAGGGAGAAATTCACACGTAATATATAGTTAGGAGTCAGATCTAGAATAGTTTTAGAAGTTTCAAAAGTTAGGAGTTTGAGTAGCAAAGGCATGAAATTAGAATTTTGGTACGTTAATTCTGATCATCAACCTATAGAGTTGAGATTCATTTTTCTCAATGTAAGTCCTAAACTCATGTATAGGTAGTGGGGGCATTCATGGTGATAGGTTGTGAAGAAAAAGCTCTTTCTTGTTAGAGCCTTTTATGTAAAAGAAAGCCAAATCAACCTGCACAGAGCTTCCATAATAGAAAATCAAAATTTTTGTAAAAGGAATTGAGTCCATTCCTAATGTATCAAGAGACCAAAGTCATTTGATAACTTAATGTATGGCATTTGACCATTACAAGGATTAAGTTCAAATTATTCATGAATTTCCTAGAATCATATCTCAAAGTGTAGTGTGGAGTTTTTTTTATGTGTTAAAGCTCCTTAGAGAGCTAGATGATTGTCACAAAACACAATGTTTTCTCAGAGAAGTAAGCTTAAGACAGCATGCGTGTCAAATTCAAATTGAAGATATAGTTTAACTCCATATATAAACGAAGATATTTATGAGGTAATGCTTTGTACATTATTTGGAGTCATTCGTTTACTTTATGATATTATTTTTATTAGTCATTATGCAAAAGAATTTTGAGATTACGTGGAGAGAAGATTGAGGTAAAGAAGAAGATGCATATTAGAGAAAGTATGTGAATAGTTTTCTTGCACAATGTGTTTAACATTTCAGAGTTTGAGGTATTTTTGAGCTAATGATGGATAAAGAAGACTTCTAATATCATATTAGCTTAGTTCTTGTGATGTTTCACATATCCATACCCTTTTTGTTGTGTGTTCATGTGTGGAGTTAATATTTAAGGAGCTAAGAACCCTCCCTCTCCATCATGTCCATCTTTTCTTTTGAGTATGATCACAAAAGGAGTGTTAGCGGCCATTTTGTAAGTGTCCCTCTCAACACATAAGATACATGTTGGATAATTGTGGAATTTGGCATAGGGAGTGCTGAGCCAACAAAAAGATTCTTGCTCAAATCCATATTAATGAAACGAGCTAAAAAATGGTTGATGGAATATGATAAAAATGATTTATAAGCATTTGAATATATTCCAAAGATTTTTTTATGACAATTGAGAGAATCCTAACATATTTCATGACTCTTTGATCTTATGGAGCATTGCAAGCAGTAGGAAAGGGAGAAAATGCAATGGCATGAAATGATGTTGGAGAGTGTTTGGAAGCAAGTGGATCAATTATATCATCCTCCTATTTTCGTAGTTTTGAAATGATTTGAAGATATCTTGTGTGCATGCTCGAAAGCTTTGGTGTTAGTTACAATGATAAAGGAGACATAATGGATTAATTATAACATACATAGAGCATACAGAATCTAATACAAAGATTTTCCTTGTACAATGAGTTGTACATTAAACAATTTGATAATATGAGCTTACATGTGAGATTTTGAAATTTACACATGCAAGATTTTTGTCTTCCCTCTTAATTCCAAAGATTTTTCTACATATAAAAACCTTTGTTGCATAGTTTGTTTGTCTTTTGGAGGCTCTGTCAATCAATTTCTTTGATTCCCCCAACAAATAACCAAATAGAATCATTTTTTCTAATCTTGAGTGACCACTTTTGATGTTCATTAACCTTGATGTATAGTTTCATTTTTCAACACTTCCAAAAGGAGCACACTAAGTCCAAACCTTTGGGAGTCATTCAAAAAGAAGAAAACATCAAACTGAGTAGTTCATGCCCCTTCCACCTAGGGACCGCCATGAGCATAAGAGAAGATTTGTTTGTGAGAGTTATTTTTGCCCAAGAACCTTCTGCATTGTACCACACTTTGATCATCCACTAGCAGCCAAGTTATGTGTCATTACACCAACAACAAGAAGGCCCAATCCACTAGAATCTTACTTGTTAACACAAATTTCACATTTGTTTTTGGATAGACCTATCTTATTGGGATCTCCTATTCAGAGGAACATTTTGCAAATTGTTTTGAACTTTGCTAAATCTCCATCTTTTGCTCTCCAACTGTCAGAAAATAGATAATCAATGAAAGGGAAAATGTGTTAATCACCATGGGATGCCCCATGAGGTTTTATTGCATGCCTTGCAAGTAAGCAAGCAAATAATCAAGCTTGAATAGAACCCTCTTCCACTATTGACCCATGGAGACATCAAAACCCATTAGACTTCCTATGAGACATTGCTCTTTAACAAAAAGAAAATTGAGGATACATTAAGTTTACTAGTTGTCATGGCTACCATAAGGATTTTGATTGCAATTCTAGTTTCAAAAGGTTGGATGATGCATGAGTTGGATGTGAGGAATGCTCTCCTAAATGGATATATTGATGAATCACCCTTCATGGAGCAAACTTAAGGCTTTGAATTAAGTTTTTCACATCATGTATGTATGCTTAAGAAGGATCTTTGTAGACTCAATGAATCCGAAGGAGTCAAAAACAATGTCTTATGGAATACTTAGTAAAATCTAGAGAGAATCACGTTTATAGATGAGCCTTCCATTCACATTATTTTCAATGGTTGCAATCAAAGTCTTTCTCAAATTTGTGCGATTCAATATGGAACCTTTGATTTGATCTACCATCAGATGATACTAAATGAAATGTGCTAACTGTGAGCAATAGAAAAGGATAGCCATTGGATGTTGAGATGGGGAGTTGGTTGAGGGTTTGCTCGCATAAGAAAAGTTAGCTTTGTGCTAGAACCCTTGAATCAATGCTTCATCAGATAGCCATAGATGACTCTAAGAATGCATTCATCCCTATTTTCGGATTTTCATTGAATTGGATATGATTTAAGGGTCCTTAGTCATGCACAGAGTGTTCAAAAAAATCATTGTATTCTCCTATCTCCCATGCGTGCCAACTATTCAGTGAAGTAATTCATCCATTTCAATATTTACCTTTAAAATACAACATTAAAAGGTAATGAACATTTTCGTTTTAGAGTTCAAACAAAAATCTATTTTAAATATTATTTTATTTTGAAATACCACTAGTGTTTTTCTATCTTCTTAATTTGCTAGACTATGTTTTTTAACTGCTAAAAGCTAGGGATCCTTAGAAGCACTGTGCAATGTTCATTTTCCCCATAATGAAGCATGAGATGGAGTAAAGCTAGAACATTTAAAGGTATGCATAAGAATGAAAGCCCTAGGCATTGAAACTTGAGGGTGAGTGTTAAATATAAAGTCTCAAACCTAAAAAGGGACCCATCCTTCAGTTTTGGAACTGTCATTTTCTCATGACTTTGCTCCTCTTTATCTAAAGTTCTTGATGCCATTTTACAAATTTTTATGTAGCATATTGTAAGTAAGGTTTTTATTTCTCATGGAATGCATGCTTGTTTCATGTTGGAACATCAACCTTGCATTATTCTTGGGGGGTATTAACTCTACATCAAAATCATCATTTGAATGATACCATGTATACTCCTTGAAGAGTTTTTTTTTGCATTCATTTATTGCACTTTTTATAAATATCTTTTGTGATAATTTATTGAATGTCAAAGCCTAAAGATTTATTTTTGTAAAAGGATAAAAGGAGAACCCCACCTTACCCTAGATTGAAGCAAGAACCTCCAATCATCTTAAACTACAAAGCCTACTTTTATTCGAATTTGAATGCATCAAGAAGGTGCATGAAAAGATTGAGGAGAGTCTATATAAAGACTCTAAATCATTTGTACATTATTGGAATGCTGATTTGATGCAATACATATACTCTTTGATCATTGCTTGGTGCCATATCAAATTTTTGCTCCTTCTTCCTTAGACTAAGTCATTTTGCAAAGCTTGGTTCTCTCTCTACAAAGCTCTAACTCTAGTGAAAAAGGGGTCATTATAAAGGTATTACGTTCTTTTCATGTGTATAAATTTTCAAGTCATTTATGTTCCTACCTTTAGAGAAGTCTCTAATTGCAATTCTCAAGGTAATTTTCTGTATAGTCCAAAAATTTGGGATGACATCCAATCTGTGTTAAGTTCATTGCTCCTTCATTAGTTGATGAAAATTAGTTCTTTTATGCATTATGGAAAGCTCACTCTATGTATGACATTCCCCTAAAAGGAATTTTCCCATTTGTGATTATGCTGGCTACTCTGAGTGTTTGACGTCATAGCTGTCATCCATATATAAAAGGTATTGTATGAGCTAGTCAAGGTGCAAGTTATCTATTTTGGATCAACTTCCCCTTGTTGATGTTCCAAAATACCATTGGATTTTATAGCACAATCACAAGCCTATAAGGTCTATTGGAATCTCCAAAAGCTTCAGAGCTGGTCTTATGTTGGTTGGTTGGACCATACTTCATCACTGGGCAACTAACTTTCTACCTCCAAAAAGCTTATCCAACTGCTATGAGTGGTATCTAAACAACTTCAAGATGGAAGATGGTTTTATTGAGAAGCTTGGTAGAAACAATTATGCTGCTTGGAAAATCATAATGAAGTCTTATTTACAAGGAAGAAATCTTTATGGGATTGTATGCGATGATGAAGCAATGCCCATTCAAAGATCCAAAGGAGGACCTACTCAAGAGGAAATAGATAAGCTCACACTTTGGTGTGAAAAGGATGCTCAAGAAAGTTCTTACATACAAAAATCTATCTGTAATTTCCTATTAACACAAATTTGAGGATGCGAGACATCTCAAGAGACTTGGGATGCCCTACATACTTTCTTTTATATTAGTATCAAAGCAAGAAAGAATCATCTTTGGAATGGGTTCAACGAGATGAAGAAGACCCCAAAACAAACCATCACTGAGTTTTTTACAAAGGTCATGGAGGTTGCTGATCAATTGGCATCCATTGAAGAGCTGATTGAAGAAGAAGCCATCATGAGGCATATATTAAAAGGGATTAGAGGTGAAAATCAATGGTACTATTTCACCATGATATCGAGATCAAATGCCTCAGGGATTATGTGCCAAGAATTTTTTTTCAAAATTATTTCTTTAATTTTTTTGACAAAGAATCAATGTTTGACTTGAGGATGATGGAGTGAGTTGAAAACTAGTTCAAGTATCTCATTGATTGTGTGATGAAAGTGTTTCCTTTGTACTTTTATGTGTGTTTTGACCTAGCATAATCCTTTAAAACTTGTATAACTCCTTGTAAAAACTTTATTAACCCTTAAACCATTGTTGTATTTTGACTTAACCCAATTAATATGACATGTGCATATTGAGATGAAGTCCAAAAACCCACATAATTATATAACCCTTGAGAAACTGTGTTAGTTTCACCCATGGAAACCCAAAAAGCCCAAGAAAACAAAACCTTTAACCCTTGAAAACTAACTTCTAACCCATGGAAACTTGTCTTTTACCCTTGGAAACCCTAGGATTTTAGCCCATAACGTATATAAAACCATTCATTAATGTGGATTAACCGTAGTAAAGTGAAAATCTAAGTGAGGACCCTAAAATCATGATATATCCTAACCCTAACCCTTAGTTTTTCATTAATTCTTTTGTATGTATGTGTGAAATGGAATTAGAACCTTAATCAAAAGAAAGAAGAAGTGAAATAATAAGAATTGAAGGTCGAAATAGAAAATAAAAAGAGAAAAAAAATCAAACATCAAAAGTAGAAAAGAAAGATTTGATTTTATGTAAATAGAAAAAGAAAAACAGAATATTTTTGAAAATAGAATGGATAAAAAAACAAGATTCTGTTAGAATAGAAAAGAGAAGGCTAGAAGATTCTAGAGTTATAGAGAGAGAACCTAGGAAAAAGCTATAAATTCATGCCCAATGCTCATTTGCTTTTCCCCATGATCTTTTTTAGAAACCTCATGATTTGAAGAGGACATTTTCAAGAGAAGTGAAGAGAAGTTCCCCATGATCTTTTCTAGAAACCTCATGATTTGAAGAGGATGTTTTCAAGAGAAGTGAAGAGAATTCTCCCATGATCTTTTTTAGACATTGCCCGAAGTGAAGAGAAGCATTTGGATTTTTCGAAGTAAAGTTGCAAAGATTGAAGATCAAAGAAAGAAATGAAGAAATGTCATTTTTGTAGTGTGGCTAAGAAGACCATTCTAGCCTTTGTTATGTGATCCCCACTGTTGCAGAATATTTCATTATCTAAGTTGCATTATCCATAGTCACACTCTGATATTTGTTTGCATATTGATTGACGTTCCACGATCATCGAGTATAGCCTCTTTATCTAGAACTCTTGAGTTCAGTGTGCTTTTACTTAGAGTATTATATTTTCATTCAATGTTCTCGCTTTTCCTACTCCATGTCCTACGCCCACAAACACATTACTTACTTTCTCTCTTCCAACCCGCGACAATACCTGGTCTTACCCTTTGCTAGGAAGAAGCATTGAGCGTTTGAAACTTGCTCGCCAGACACGAGCGACGTGACACATGCACACACACCCGAGGCCTGATCCAACCCTGGCCGCTCCACCCTCTTCTCGATAGTGAAGCTGATGTGAAGCGAGGCAGTTGCCCTGGTGATTGGAGATCTTCGACTTGCCACCCATGCCTTCAATGGAGAGAAAGAAACCTTGTCTTCATATTAGATCTCAGAGAAAATATTTGCATTTTAAGTTCTTTCAATACCTCCATTGCTCCAAGTAGAGAAAGAGAAAGATTGATTTTATCTGCCTGAGTCTGATCATTCACATCTTGCATTAGTTTAGATCATACGCATGTGCACTTTTCTATTGTTGCTTAAATAAAGGCTCTACTACTTTCATAGTTTAGAAGAACAAAATATTAAAAATATCATAAAAAGTAGAAAAATTAGAAACCTCAAAAAAACATTAAATTTTTTAAATTAAAAAGAAAGAAAACTAAAAAATTCAGAAAAAGAAATTAAGAGAAATTAATTCAAGAAAGAATTCAAGTTAAAATAAATCAAGTTAAGAGAGAAAATAAAGATCAAATAAAGAGACCATAAAGCACTCAGATTCTAGAACATATTTTGGCCTAGGTAGTTGATCGAAGAGAGCTTTTTAACTGACCTCCACCTTATACCTCGTGACCCACCTAGTCTCTTGTTTGAGATCTACTCTAGGTTAAGAGAAATAGTCAAGCCACTTACTCTGGATATCGTTTTACACACTAGGACAAGCAAGAGAAGAGATATGGAAGGGATATTTAAGGGTTTGATGATAGAGAAATAGGGTGCTCGAGTGGTTCAAGCCATGCTAAGAGATAAAGGGAAGTCTGCTAGGCTAAATGTGAATGAATATTTGGATATATTTGAAGCCATAGCCCAGATCCATGGACTACCTGAAGAGATGTTGACTCATTCCTTCACTCGTGTAGTATCAAAATCAATCCTAAAATCCATAATAGTTCACATAGGAAAGACATAGCCTCAATCTAGAAAGGAACAACATAAATTGTCAAAGTATATTTCCATGCTCATATAAAGTGTCTATAAAAAAAAAATTCTAATGAGGATGTGACTCGTACTATTGGACAATATTTATTCATAGAAGACACTATTCCTGCCTCTGTTTATCATCCAAATATTCCCAAGAATCAATCAAAGATCCTATCTACACAAAGATTTACTTACACTAAATTCAACAATATATTTGTGGATCTTTAGAAGTTTCAACAAGCAATGGGTAATTTGCAATGTACACCCTTCTGCGGCAAGCCTTACAAGCACAAGGTATTTGTCAAAGTATATTTCCATGCTCATATAAAGTGTCTATTAAAAAAAAACTTCTAATGAGGATGTGACTCGTACTATTGGACAATATTTATTCATAGAAGACATTATTCCTGCCTCTGTTTATCATCCAAATATTCCCAAGAATCAATCAAAGATCCTATCTACACAAAGATTTACTTACACTAAATTCAACAATATATTTGTGGATCTTTAGAAGTTTCAACAAGCAATGGTTCACTTTTATAGTTCAACAATCAAAGGTACCCCTACTACATATTATTTGGGGTTGAAGTTTTATTGCATTCAAGTGTCATATTAAGGTAATGTTTCCCCTTTTGTGCAGATTATAATGTTAAGTTAAAGCTCATACTTAAGCTTGATGAGTGCCAAATCATAAAGGGTTGGCGATTGGAAAGGTTGAGTGTGATGCTAATGAATGAAGTCATGGACCATGCAATGAGTGATGAAACTTTAGGATTCACTTCCCATTTTACTTATAGTGTGCAATCAGAGAGAGATATCCGGTGGTTAGGTGCTATAGAAGTTCCCAAAGAAATAAACAATGTTATTTCATGGATTTTTAATAGGACTCCATGGATTACAGAAGTAATCCCTTCTCATATGCATGGGCAAAAGCTTTCTATAGATGATATAGGTGATGTTGAGGTAGAATGGCATTTGGGTGGAGACCTTAAGAGTATAAAATGCATGTTAGGTTGTAAACAAGGAGCATCTTCTCTCTATCCTTGCCCATATTGTACACAAGGTTACAAAGGATCTAAGAGACAGTCTTAACCTGCAAGGGCATTGATGAGTTGATGAATCTGAAGAAATTGATGAAACAGACTTATGGAATCGCAGGGAAAGGGAGATATCACTTTTGAGGTGTCCAATGTTACAAGAACCGAGTCGTGATAAAATAAGCAATGATTGGAACCCCATTATTCCATTTCCATTTGTCAATGTTCACTTTTGTACTTTGCATGCATTCATGAGGATCTTGGATAGGCTTTTGAAGCTCCATGTTGAATATGAATTTGCAATGAAACCACTAGAGAGGTCTAGAATAGCAATCCAAAAAATAGGAAGATCTTTCGAATTCTATCGATTGTCATGGTGGCCATGTATCTTTAGTTGTTAAGAAGTATGGTGAGTCTCAAGAAATTTTACAATAAGTTTCAATGACTAGGACAAAGGCAAGACGTTTCTTTAAAAGAGATATGAATAGTCAAGATGATGGGAAATGGGAGCTTTGGAAGGACCTTTGTTTGATTACGACAGGCAATGATAGTGAAATTGATCTCATTAATAAGCGAAAGAAGGTTTGGTCATCATTAGATCAGTTGTTACATTTAATGGGTTTGGTTTCCACTAATGATGCATAACGAGAATTGTTCTAAGTGACTTTGAAGGAGTTTACATAGTCATTCATCTTATTGTGGGGAGAAAGCAACATTACACATTACATAGTAAGTTTTGCTTACATTTTTTTATTTCGTCTTAAATGGTGCACATGGAGCATATTTTATGAATTGATATGGATCACTGGACATTTTTTGTACACAAGGAATGGAGAAGTCACATTACACGGCTAGAGGTGTTTACTTTAAAAACACTCATAATGGGGGTGGTCTACTATAATCAAACTATTTAGAAGAAATGTTCAACAGGTTCTTTCGTATGACATTCACTAGAAAATATGTAATGGAATGAGCATGTGAGTCATGAATAACAAAGATTACAAGAAAGATACAACATGATATTGGAAGAGAGAGGTGGGTGTCATCATCACAACTACTACATCATGCCCAATGGCGTGTACAAAGAGTCCGCAAGGGTTCTGCTTGGAAATAG
The DNA here is from genome assembly GCA_020310875.1 of Ceratopteris richardii. Lineage (NCBI taxonomy): Eukaryota > Viridiplantae > Streptophyta > Polypodiopsida > Polypodiales > Pteridaceae > Ceratopteris > Ceratopteris richardii. The sequence goes on from MU261372.1 coordinate 94,298, forward strand.
TTTCCCAACTCTTAAAATGCATTATTTTTTATCAAAACTTTTTTCAAGGATTTTATAACTCCTTTCTATTGAAAGAAACTTTCAATGTTTTTGTGAATATTCTTTCAATGTTCTAAAACTAATTTTTATCCATTTAAATGTGAACAAGACAATTTTGAAGTGAATGCCTATAAATAAAGGTGTCCTTCTTCATTTTACCACTTTACATTCTAAGAGAATGGCACACACAAAGCAGAGTGCTAGAAAGGATCATGTTGCCTACCCTATCCATGTGCAAGGTACTCAGCACCCACCATGGATGACACCCCACAAGAAGCGTCAAACCACAAGCCACTCTTCTAGACGAAACTCGAGTGCAGGGACACACTGGCAACATTCCATCGTGGGGCGATGAAGCTTCACAACAAGAGAGAGATGCAACACAAGAAATGCAATCTTCCCCTTCTATATTTGATGATGAGCCCCCATGGAGGACATCACTCAAGGTAAGGCCCAACCAATGAGGAGGGAGACAAGTTGTATTGGAAACAACATCAAATTTAGAGAGTTCCTTGGATGAAGAAAGTGTTAACGAGCCACCATGGACCCATGATCATATCCCCATGAACCAAGAAACTCCTCATAGGACAAGGACAAAGACCAACCAATGAAGAAAGAGAGAAAAGTTGGGTAGATCAAGTAAACGATGAGGCAAGACCATCTAGGCATGCTCCAAGAAGAAAGAAGAACTATCAACCACGTCGTAGACCACAACAACCAAAACCCAATATCCCCCCAAATGCAAGAGCACCGCAAAGGCATAGAAAGAAAACGAGAGCCTTTGGAGAGATTTGACATTATCAAAAGTCTCTGGAGCTTCTTATTTCATGAAGGAAATTTGCAAGAGTTGTGAAGGAAGAGATCCAAAGCTATTGCGTTGGACTTCATATCCAAGGGATAGCCATTGAAGCCCTCCAAGTAGTTGTAGAGGCATATCTTATCTCAATGTTGGAGGACTCTAACCTATGTGCTATCCATGCAAAGAGAGTGACAATACAACCTAAAGATATGTAGCTAGCGAGAAGAATTAAAGGGAATAACCCTTAACATTTGTACTTCTTGTTTGGAGAACTTTTTTAAATCCCAAATGATTAATATAATCTTCTTCTTATTATATTTGCTCTCCCACGTGTTTATCTCTTAGTGTACATGTTTTCAAATCTCTTTCTCCTATGCATCTAAAAGTGTCTTTGATGTCATTGCACATATTTGGTGATTATATGGCCTAGAAATGCAAAAGAGCCTTGCCACAGAAACACAAGGATGGACCCTACAAAAGTTTTGTAGGGCCCATCCCCGCCTTTTTGTTGGCACACCTTTGTTTGCATTTTTAAGCCATAAAACTATATGCCATGCACATTGGAGCATATGATTTGCCTTAGATAGGGTGCAATTCATGCAAAACCCTTTGACTAATAGAGCAACAATCTTGACGAACATTCAAATGTACTTATAAATTGCTACATGCTTATATGCACCTAGAGGAGAATAGATATTCTCTAATCATTGCACATAAGAAGAGTCTTCCACACTTCCCAAGTTAAGGTTGTAATTGAGGGACATAGACTTTCAATATTGGGCAACTAGTGCATGCAATGGCCTAGGAATGCAAAAAAAAAAAGGCCTGCCACAGAAACGTAGGGATGGGCCTTGCGAAACGTTTGTAGGGCCCATCCCCGCGTTTCTATGGGAGGCCTTGTTTTTTGCATTTCTAGGCCATGAAACCATATGCCATGCACATTGGAGCATATGATTTGCCATAGTTTGCAATGCATGCAAAACCTCTGACCAATATAGCAACAATCTTGATGAACATTCAAATGTACTTATAAATTGCTGCATGCTTATATGCACCCAGAGGCATCTAGATATTCTCTAATCATTGCACATAAGAAGAGTCTTCCATACTTCCCCAAGTTTAGGTTGTTATTGAGGGACGTAGACTTCCAATATTGGGCAAATAGTGCATCCAATGGCCTAGGAATGCAAAAAAAGGGCATGCCATAGAAACATAGGGATGGGCCCTGCAAAAGTTTTGTAGGGCCCATCCCCCCTTTATGTGGCAACCCTTTTTTTTGCATTCCTTGGCCACTATAAGCATTTTGGGCAACAACACTTAAAAGAACTACTGGAAAAAGACTCATTAAACTGTGCAAAACTTATGAGATTGTAAAAAAAATGAAGACACAATAGATTGAATGTCCATGGAAATTGAAAAAAGAATAATTGGTATTATAGATTTTTACAATTGGATCTTGGCCTTGAGCCTCTCCACTACATTCTTTCTTCTCTGAAAAGATAGTGGCAATTGGTAAGTCAAAACTCATTGGGATATTAAATGACGGTCTGTAAATGCAAGACCTAAGGCTATTCCTATTTGACCTAATATTTTTCCTCTAAAAATAAATCATAGGGTAGTAAGGGCAAAGGACTTCCTAACCAAAATTACACAATCAGTCCCTTGCATTATTGTAGATAGGCACAAAAGTTTGCTCAATGCCTTCAAACACCAAGTCATGAAGTGTCCTTGAGGGGAAAAGTCCTTGTGGGTTTTAACAAAATCTTCCTTTGACAATTTCCCAATGTAGTGTGCCAAGGAAGAGCCACTACCACGCGCAAGACGGTCACCACCAATCCTTGGTGCAAATTTATCCACTTCAATTGCTTCCTACACATAGACAATCATAAAATTCATTAGATACTTACATCTTTAGTGAATATGAGACAATCAAAAATGTCATTAGATACTTACATCTTGAAGCCTATCTTCATCCTGTCCTCTTCCCATTGCATCTAGTGGAATGGAAGAGTGAGCCATGCCACTTTGCTCCACAACATGGGATGTTGGAATCATCTTCTCCAAAGTTCTTTCCCTTGCTCCGGCCTAATTTTCTTCAGTGGCATTTTGATTGGGATCACTGAAAATCTCTTCACACACAAATGCAATGGTGTCTGCAATTGAATCTGTCTTTTCAATTCTTTCAGAAGTGTTGTCCATGGGAACATCCGAGGTCGAGAAAAAGATACTTAGGCATTCATCGAGGCATAGACCGAATGCCTTCTCAATATCGTGCAAGAACAAAAACTCCTCTTCATCGACAAGTACCACTAAAAACATTTCCATCTCTACCTCTTTTAGAGTGGGTTCCACGGGCTCTAAGTTGGAAGGTGGACTAGTCTGTGCACTAGCTTCCTTCAATTTGTGGAGTACCCCTTGTGGAAATTGTCTGCAAATATTTTGACACTCTTCTAATAAGTTGAGAGCTTCTATTTGGGGTTCCTTTTTGTCATCTGCAAAACCCCCGGTGACAAGTTGGGGTAGGATGGGTGTAGGTTTGGGCTCCTCATTGCCGAAAAAGATTGTTGTTGCAACATAGGAAAGCTATTTTATTCCCACCTTCCTCTTCTTATTTAATTGTTTAATTAAGGGCACTATGTCATCTAACAGGTGCCCTGCATCCTTAGAAATAGCCATGAAACACTTTAAGTGCTTTGGAAACACCTCATCTCCATTATGAATGTATAAAATTAGGTCACAGGGGACCATTTACACTCATATGCTGGAATATTTATAGCATATCTTAATATATAGAATTCCATAAAATCGGTAATCTCCTTGAGCACATCGGCATTCATGGCTAGTGTCCCTTCAAGCTTAGGGACTCTATAGACTAGGTAATACAAATCCGTACAACTGTTGTAGTCTGTAGTATCCAAAACCTCCATGAATAGATCTCGAGGAGATTTGATGGGATTGGAAGTGCTAGCAGCCATTCCTCGCATGCGAGAATTCTATTGGCTAGTTTGTGCTTTCTAGATCTTTGTGAGTGCAAATGTGAGAAATGAACACATAGAACCCATTTTTATAGCAGTTTCAAGTTTCTAAAGTGACTAGGCCCACTTTTAAAACTACATAATAAAATAGTGAAAATTAAAAAAATATGTTTCTGATGACAAAATAATGCACAGAACACCAAAGGATATGAAATTTTTTGCTTCAGAGCAAATGTCTAAACATAACACAACAAAAAACATGAGCAACCACATTTCCAAGTAGTAAACATAGTCTTTTTGAGATTCCAAAAGTTTTGAAATTACCATTGCAAATAAGAATCTATATACAATATCTAACATGAATTGGTTGCCCTACTTTTTACAAGTTTCTTGAAATTGCAAAAACCATGAGATACAATGAAAAGGACCCAAAAAGTGACATTATCATATTGCAAAAGGACTATGACAATGAGAGTTCAGTTCCATCTTTGCTCCAATCTACAGGGACTTTCATTTTGTATTCCAATCTTCTTCCCACCTGTAATCAATTTGCAAGAAATTGCAGTTATTAAAGTAAAATAAGCAATAATGAAAATATTACTTTAACAAAAGCACAAAACATTTCTCACCTTATGTCCTTGTATTTTGAATTTGGATTGAGTTAGTCCTTCCAAACTCATAATCACCAAGTGTTCTCTCAAATTCGCCAAGGTCCAATGATGATTCACTAAAATTGTTTCTGTTTCATTAATGGAAATTTAAGCTTTATTTCAAATGAATGTAAAGATCCCTCTAAACTTTTAAATGGTACCCATTTGCCAAGTTTGCACATCCAATGATCATAGTAGAATCTAATGTATAATGAAGTACATTGTTTCAAATATCGAAATCCTATACCTGTTCCACCTATTTTACAAACATATTTATCACCTTTTGTGATTCCTTCTATCAAACCCCAACTTTCACCAAGAAGACTTTCGACTTGCTCATATGTGATATCTTTACACATGAACATGGTGGAACAAACATAGAAAACAATGGATGGGAAAAGAATAGTGCAAACCTACATATCTAGACACTTTTGTGAATTTCAAAGAGTTATGTATATCCATTACCATCTTCTGCTTCAAAGATGATATGAACCATATATCTGGTTTTGGCCACTCCAAGCTAAGAAGAGAATGTATTTTAGTTCTCTTGAACATTACAAAACCATTCATTTTAGAGGGTACAACATATCTATGTGTGTAAAAGAAACTCTATCATGGTAAAGTTGAGCAGGAGATATTTTTGGAAAGACTAGTGCACGAACATCTGCATGCAATCCCTGGAAAGTACGTGTAAGACTATGAAGTGGTTGTTCTTCCACCTTAGTAGAAGGAAATATATCTGAAACAAACAAAAACATATCTCAATAGAACAGAAATATATTCAACACTAGAAACATACAATATTGTAGAGTAACACTTACAATTCACAAGATATCTCATTCTAATAGAGTTTTCAAGTTTCATAATTGCCATTGTAAAAACATGTTGTACAAGAGCAACTATCCCATTGTCTCTATGCTTCTTGAAGCCAAAAAGCTTTCACTTCCAATGAAGATCCAAGTTTCGACGATCTCTAACTCGATGAGGCCCTACTCTAGAGGGTTGCATCCACACCCATGCACCTTTGGAATACTCATGTGATAGCCATTGTCCACCTATAGCTTTGATATTGTGACATCTTAATGTTAGGATTTCATCTTTCGATCACCTAGAAGCTTGAGATGTTTCCATTGAAGCTAAAGGTCTTCAAGCTACAACCGTAATTCATCTTTAGCTTGAGATGTTTCCATTGAAGCTAAAGGTCTTCAAGATACAACCGTAATTCAAGATAGGAGATGCATGTAGGTTGGAATGTAGAAAGAGGAGCTTCAATGGTGTGCTAAAGAGTGAAAGAAGTGGGAAAAGATGACCTTTTGGGACATGATTTTATGACAATGGCAATGATTTTATGATGAGGTTACCGCTATGATAACATCTATTGACATACAATCACATACATCTGACTCTCCACTCTGACATGCTACCAATTTGAAGTTTTATATATGCACACACATTTCTATTATATGAGCGCATATCTGCGGACAATATTCTGTCATTACTAAGGAAGAACAAGATGAGGACATTATAAACATTGATACTCATGCATTTGAAAAATATGAAGTTAAGGGTTTCGATATAAACGATCACTTGTTTTATCTTAATTTTATACATATTAATGATGCTAATATTGCTTTTTCTAATCAAGTTTTTAAGTGGTTTGATACAGGTCAAACAAGAATGGAGGATTTGATGCTTCAATGGAATATTATGAAATCCAAAAAATTTGATTTAATCTTGTCTTTCTTGGTACACATGGATTATGGAGAAGTCTTGTCTTGGATTTCTATATTTGATATAATTTTATTAATAAGTATTTCAAGATGATTTATTTTTCAGGTTTAGGACGAAGAATGGGATTTTATTGACAAACAACGTTTTTCTTCAAGAATAGACTATGAATAACCTTTTACTTCCATTTTTGCACCATTTTGTTTAGTCTTGCATTTAAAGTATGCATCAAATTATGTACAAACACATGATGATATTTTCCCTTTGCTTCACGTCCAATTGCACTAATCTTAATTGTAAAATGCATCATCAAATTTGGAAGCAATGCCTAAATTTGGGAGCCTAAACCTCTTCAGCAAATGCTCTTACCTTGTCTATGCACCATAATTATTTGAAAATTCACACAGAGGATGCATGGTAGGGTCTCATTACATGACCTTGTATCAAGGCACGAACTGAGATTTACCCATGCACACAAGAGCGATTGAATGGATTAATGTATCCACACAAAAGTATGTATGTGAGTGAGTGCACAAGCCTCATCATCTAAAGCCTTTTACTTAAATGATTGCATCATATTTGTTTCTTCATGCATTTCAGAGTATGCATCCAATAGGGCTACATTATAAGGCCCTGCATAGACACATATCTTCTAATCCCATGCACATATCAAATCAAGTAATCTCATATTTGAAGATGAATTTAATGTTTAAGAAACACGTTATTAGGCCCATCGAGGACGCTGTGTAGGTTTGGTGGGGGTGAATGTCGGAGAGAAATATCCTCCCCACTTGAAATAGAAATTGACCAAGGTTGATGGAAACATGAATCTTTGGCTCATTTCAATGCTTCATGATCCATGGTATAAAAGCAACTATAAACATCAAGTCGAGAGAAAAAGACTTACCACTCACATCCTTAGTAGGGAGCAATGCTTGCACTAGCTATACCTTATCTTCTTATCATTCGTATGCTCAAGTTTTGGTGCTTTTGCATAAAGGGGATCAATAGTGATTATTGTGCATTCATACAATAGTGATTACTCCGCATCCATACAATAGTGATTATTGCGATCCATACAATATTGATTACTGCGCATCCATACAAGAAGAGTGTTTATTACGCATCCATATGACATTGAAAGGTAGCAAGAGTTCAGATTGTCTACTCAAATTAGATTCAAACGTGTTGGCTTAGACAACTGACTCCACTCGAAATTGAGAATTGGCAAGAAGCACATGTCAAAAAAGGAAGGGATTGGAGGCGCTCACTCCATGGGAGAAAAGAAGAAAAGCTTAACTCGAGGGAAAAAGAAGGGAGGAGGCCGAATGTGGATATTTGTGAGGATAAAAATAGAAATTTAAGTCTATTAATATGGAGGCCAATATATAATTTAAGGGGGGCAATTCTATGAACGGGGGATGCCGGAAAGAAGCATGGGGCGCTATTCATCGAATGATTAACAATTTACTTCGGGCGCTCACTTCTCTATCTGTATTTCCATCGTCGACCATGATCTATGCGCTCCAGCAGTATAAGGGAAGGAAGAGCCGACATCTCAGTACTGTTCTAGCCCAAGCATGCTTAACTGCGGAGTTGTGATGGGATTCGGTGTATTAGTGCTGGTATGACCACACCATGCTACGTCAAGCTTCGCTGAAGGTCAATATACATCATGGGCTGGCAGGAAGAAGAAGGAGGATTTTGGCGGCTGATCAAAGGATAGGAAGGCAACAATCTGACAAAGATTCCGTTGGAAAAAAATGGGAAGTCGAAGCGACTAGCTGGTGATAACATCTGATATACTTAATGATTACAAAAGCTCTTTTTCCGTGCATGAATATCATCTGAAGAACTACACGTAGTTTTTTTAATTCATCTGTGATTAACTTTACTTCACTTCAATCTCTGATGAGTATCTGATGACAACCACTATTCTAAAGCGATCTAATCTGGCAAATTTTCGTCGATTCTTTGACGACGATAGTGATTTTATCACGACGATAGTCATTTTATGAGGAGGTTACCGCTGTGATAACATCTATTGAGATATAGTCACATACATCGGACTCTCCACTCTGACATGCTACCAATTTGAAGTTTTAAATCTGCATACACATTTTTGTTATATAAGCGCATATCTTCGGACGATATTCTGTTATATATGAGAATCAATTATTGTTCATTTTCTCCGCTAAAGATCTAACATAGCTACCTCTACGGAAAGTACTAGATATGGAGGACCCGAAGGATGAAGGAGAGTACGAATGAGCTGGAGGAGTTCAAATAGACATGGGAGTTAAGAGGAAGAGTAGGAGGCTGCATAAAATTATAGGTGCATCATGTACAAAGATGCGAATTGATATAGAGAAGTTTCATGGCAGAAGATATGATGAAGCAATTCTGCTTCCAGGATAAATATAACTTATGCGGAGTATTGATGTAAAAGCACTATATCAGACTTCCGCGAATCGATCACTTAGATTTCTTTTGTTGATTTCTTATCCAAATGTGTACTGTAACAGAGATTTTGGTATGGATGTTCACTTCTTCTAAATAGTACATCGATATAGCAATAATAATCTTTCATCTATAAACAGCGTTTGTGTCTATGAACATGAAAAGCTTAGAGTATGCTTCAGAGTGTTTCAAGTGTTTATCTCATCTTTACATAAATCTGCTTATACCATATGATCACATTCATAACTATATCAGTAAGATGGGAAATCCAAACTACAGATATGAATCGTTCAGTTCTGCTATTTGTTTATTTGTTGATGATTAGACTTTATTCTTATATGCAAAATAATTTGCGCTCTATGTAAAACAAGAATATGAACACGCATGAATTCATTTTAAAAATGCACATAGAGTTTCACTTATATGCATAGATAACGAATTTAGGAAAATTTTAGGTATTGCCGATGTACGAATGATTCTTTTGTAAAATTCGAATTGAAACATATCAAATTACAATAGAGCAAAAGGCACTCTACCATGCGCTTCTCATCATCAATAGGTTCTGATTGATAAGCTTTGTCTGCATTTCTCATGATCCACTTCATAATTCAAAACACTCAGATACTTGTTTGTGGTTTACAAAAAGTTTCTCTACTGAGACTTTGAGAACAATAGGATTAATGCTCGGTCTGAGGATCGGAAGTTATGTGAACCATATTTTTGTAAAGTGCGCATCCTCTCACCACCACTGAATGAATGCTGAAATATTGTTCATGCAAGTTTCCTCAGTTAGAGCGTTTGATATTGAATAGAATTTGGATTTTTTTTTTTGTTTGTTTTGTCCTATCTATTACCATAACGTAGTTTGATTTCACTTAATTCTTGAGACATTTGTTGATTCTGATCACATGCAAATGTGTATAGATATATATATTTGTTTGATTATGCATATTTGAAGTTAAAAGCAAGAAACATATAATTCGAAGACGCTAAGAGGTATTTGAAGATGTTACAAGGCAACCATTAACATGGTCTATGGTAAAGAAAACTTTGGTAAAGAAAAGTTTGATCAAGCATTAAGAATTGATGTCTATAAACTATTGGATCAACTGTTTGCAAACTACGTTATATAAGGGGATAAACTCGCAATCTTGTAACACACTAAATTATTGAATTTTCTTTAGTTTGCAACCTATGTTAGATAAGGGGATAGAGCTCACGACACTTGAATTTCATATGAGTCTGCAAATGATAAGCATGATGAATGAATGATTATGATGCATTATTTCTACGCTTCTTGATAAGAGAATATGACTTTGCAAGTGCTCGACTAATAATCCTTTGAGTCTCCACTATACCTGAGATTGCTCCAAGCACCCTACGTGCAACGTTGGACTTGGCAGTTGAACTGATCCACGAACTGAGTGTCCAATACTTCTCGACAACATTTGCAGTTTTTCCACATGAGATAGAATGTGCGGATCCAAAACAAGTTCTGCCGATGATTATCTTTACAGTGGCACATATACCATGGACTATTTGATCTATACCAGTCCCAAAGGCTCACTTACCTAAGTTGATGAGGCTACTAAAGGAAAAAATATCCATGCATATATTGGAACCATCTTCCATTCCATATTTGAGTAGGTGGTTCACGGTGCCAAAGAAGAATGGAAAACTTTGTTTCATCTAAGATCTATAGACTATAAATAAAGTCACGATTAGCAATGTAGGGATAGGACTTATAGTAGATGAGTTTGTAGAAGCATTTGCTCAGCATTCCATCTACTCCATGGTGATCTATATTCAAGGTATGGATAGTTCAGTTGGCTCATGTTGGAGATAGACGTCTGGGGAAGCACACGAACAACACAAGGAAGAAGAAGAAGCTTGGAGCACAAACACACAATATTGAATGTATTACTAGAGAATGTACTAAGATAAGTAGCCCATTAGGGCAATAGGCGTATATACAAGCCGGGGGAAAAAAACCTCCTAAAGAGGGAAAAAAGTGCCCCGGCGGTCCTAGAGTGTTCACACACATCACTACCTAAATATATCAACAAATCCCCCCTGGGAGTGATGCGGTGAACAAGGAGCTGGCACTCATGTATAAGGAAGTGCCAAGCTATGTGGAAATCACTCCACAAAAGGAAGTAAGCCCAAAGCTTTGCGAAAAGCTTCAAACTTCTCCCTAGGCAGAGCCTTCGTGAAAAGGTCTGCAATGTTCTCCTGCGTGGGCACATATGCCAAGCTGATCTCCCCAGCAGAGAACCTCTCCCTCACATAGTGATAATGCACCTCAATGTGCTTAGTGCGAGCATGGAACACAGGGTTCCTCGCAACGGCCAATGCGCTCTGACTGTCAGTGAAGATGGTGGTGGCAGAAGACTGGTCAACACCCAAATCAGCCATAAGGCGTCTGAGCCACACACACTCAACAGTCGCTGTGAAAGCTGCCCTATACTCAGCCTCACAACTGGAAGTGGCCACAGTAGGCTGCTTCTTGCTCAACCAAGATATACATGAGCTACCAAGCATGAAGCAAAAACCACTGGTGGACACACGCGTGTCATAGCAACCAGCCCAATCTGAGTCAGAAAAAGCATGCAAATCTGGCGGTAGTGATCCCCCCTTGGGATAAAACAACCCAAGTAGCTGAGTACCACTCAAGTAGCGAAAGATGCGCTTAACTGCTTTCCAATGCGTGACTCCTAGGCAATGCATAAACCTGCTCATCTGTGAGACAGCAAACTGAATATTTGGCCGAGTAATGCATAAGTAAATCAAGCATCCAAGAGCCTGCTGATAGAGAACAGCATCAAATGCATCTCCAGCATCATGAAGACTCAATCGTAAACCTGTCTCCATAGGAGTGGCAATAGGCTTACAGTCTTCAAGGCCAAAATATTGCAATAATGTGTCAATATATTTCGTTTGACACAAAGCCATTCCACCATCAACGTGCATAAACTGAATGCCCAAATAGTGATGCAAATGCCCCAAATCAGACATCTCAAATGAGGCATGCAAATCAGCCTTAAAATCAGCAATATGTGTCTCAATAGGACCAGTGAGCAGCATGTCATCAACATAGACAACAATGATCAGAAGCACATCATTAGTACGTTTAACATATAAGGTGCTTTCAGTTGGACTGTTCTCAAAAACATGTGCAATCAGATAGGCATGTATCTTCTCATACCAAGCACGTGGTGCCTGCTTTAAACCATATAATGCCTTCTTTAACCTCCAAACCTGGTTTTCATGCCCTTTCTGCACAAAGCCACGGGGCTGAAAAACATACACCTCTTCATGCAAGTCACCATTCAGAAATGCTGTTTTAATGTCCAACTGATGTACATTCCAACCATGATGGGCTGCAAGTGCACAAATGCTCCGAACAGTAGTCATACATCATGTAGGTGCAAAGGTCTCATCAAAATCAATGCCTCTTTCCTGCGCATAACCCTTTGCAACAAGCCTAGCCTTATACCTGTCAACGGTACCATCAGGTTTACGCTTCAGCTTGTATACCCACTTAGTGCCAATGGCCTTCTTGCCAGGAGGCAAGTCACATAAGGACCATGTACCATTCTTCATTATAGCATCATATTCAGACTGCATAGTAGCCATCCAATTTTCTGAATTCTGTGCTTCATCAAAAGAAACAGGCTCATTCTCATCACAAAGACTAGATGCAGCCATAGCATAGCAATCTGATGCAAAGGAGGCACTATGAGAGCCTGAACGAGTACGATATGACAAAGGTGCATCTAATTTGCTGTCACGCAAAGTCTGCACCAGCCATTTTGGCATAGTTTTTGCCTGCTCAATATCAGCTCTCTCATCAGCAAGTGCATCATGTAAATCTTCATCAGAAATGGAATGATCAGCATCATCATATGAAACCTGCAAAGGCTGAGAAGTTGCCTCATTAGGACCAGCACTAGCCTGTCCACCTGTAAAAAGAGGCATCAAAGTATCATAGATGTCTTTGGAGCTAACAGATGTCTCCTTAGTACATGGAAGCAATGGCTGAATAGCATCTTCCACAAGGACAACATCACGGCTAACCAGAATGCGTTTAGTCTGTGGATGATACAGACGATAGCCTTTACTTTCAGAACTGTACCCAACAAAAATACATTTTACTGCCTTATCATCCAATTTTTTGCGATGTTGTTCAGGCACTAATGCATATGCCAAACAACCAAAAACACGCAGATGAGCAACAGATGGCTTGCGGTCATGCCAAGCCTCATATGGAGTGATAGACTGCAACGCTTTAGTGGGACACCTGTTCAGTACATATGCTGCACACATGACAGCCTCAAGCCAAAAACTATGTGGTAAAGCCTGACTTTTGACCATGCACCTCGCCATCTCCATGAGTGACCTATTCTTTCGTTCAGCAACTCCATTCTGTTGAGGTGTATACGGTACTGTACAATGGTGTTTTATCCCACGTTCAGCCAGAAATGCATTAAAATCTGAAGACATATATTCCCCCCCTCGATTAGAACGGAGGGTGCCCATTTTACATGCTGACAGATTTTCAGCCAAAACCAAAAACTGTTTGAAGCACATGAACACTTCGGACTTTGCTTTGAGTGGATATACCCATGCATGCCTGGAAAAATCATCAATGAAAGTCACGAAGTAAAGGTAATTTCCAAAAGAGGGTGTCTGCATAGGACCACAGACATCACTATGTACAAGCTGCAATTTCTGCGTAGCCCGAACTGAACCATCTTTTGGAAAGGAAGAACGCTGCATTTTGCCCAAAATACAGCCTTCACAAACATGTTTTCCAGGTGCCTCAAGTTTGGGCAAAGAGGACACCATTTCAGATTTCTGCAGGTGTAACAAAGTAGCAAAATTCAGATGACCAAAGCGTGCATGCCAAAGCTTTGCATCTGACATAGCCTGAGAATCGTGAACTGCACATGCCGAATCATTCACAGATCTTTCATAGTCTATGAGCTTATACAACCCACGACATAAGATGCCAGAAGCAATAATCACATCACCATTTGAGAGATCATGGGCTGTACACCTGTCATCAACGAATTTCACAACCAAGCCAATCTTGGCTAATGCAGAAACTGATAACAGGTTCTTTTTGATCCCTGGCACAAATAAAGCATCTCACAAAGTGAAAGAACTACCATCACCAGTAGTCAGAATGATCTTACCAACTCCCATAACAGGATAAGAGGAGTTATTGGTGCATGTGACAGTATTCCCTGTAGGGGCAAGCTCGAGTGAAGAGAAGAAACTGCGCTGCGAGGTAATATGTTTGGTCGCCCCACTGTCAAAGTACCAAACATCTGAGTCTACTGCAGACATGCACTGATCATGAGAAGATGGGTCAAAACTGCAGACAGTAGTAAACGCCCATTCTTCTTCCTGCACAAGATTTGTAGACTCTGTTTTTGGTGTAGAGGCCTCTGCAACAACCATTCCAGCCTCTTTCTTCTTTGCCTCTTTAGTAGCCAGTTTTGGACAGTTCTTTATAATATGATCATTTCCTTTACAGTACTTGCAGAACAATTTCTGCTTTTCTGATTTCTTTTCATCTTTATCCTGGTTCTTCGATTGTGCAGCATTTGTAGATTTTGCTTACTAGTAGAAGAGCTCCATTTTCCTTTGCCCTTCTGACTAGCCAGGAAAGCTTGATCTGCAACACGCATAATGGACCTGTTCTGCCTTGACTGATCTTCCTGCAACAGAACAGAGACTAATTCCTCAAATGACAAGGCATTCGGATTGCCTTTCATCATCAACCGAAGAGTAGAGGCAAAACTCTGATATGAATCAGGAAGACCATTCAGAACGGTCTGCACAAGTGAGCTATCTGGTATAACCTCATCAACAGAAATCAATTGTTCCTTTAGGTCTTTGATCTTTGTAAGAAAACTGTCCATAAAATCACCTTCATTCATGTGCTCACTCTCCAACTGTTTCGGAGGTAAGCAACACGAGCCTCATTCCTAGCCTGGTACAAAGTGGTAAGTGTATCCCAAGCATCCTTTGCTGTTCTGCAAGAGCAAATGTGAGGAATAATGGCACGTTTGACAGACAAGGCTATCAATGCATGTGCCTGGGCATCTCTGCCATCCCAACGAATCTGCTCTGCAGTAGGTGCAACAGAAACAGCAAGCACGAACAGGAATCTGTGGAATATCATCTTCGACACCATCTTCATCAGCTCTAGTACCTCCAGCACCTGTATTTGTAGTACCTGTAGTCGCAGGTGTAACAGGACGTCTTTCAACACCCTGCACAATGTTCCAGAGTCCTTTTGCAGCCAGTACATGTCGCATCATATAAGCCCATAATGGGTAGTTGGTACCATCCAACTTATCCTCAACAACCAACATACGGAATACATCACTGCTTTCAGCCATGGCCAGTGACTAAAATACCTTGATGCAGAAAATTGACTGTATCTCAAAAGTTGAACGGAACTGCCCAGACGAGTTCTGCTAGACCTGTAGCAGACTTCGAGACGCTTAAACTGGCGAACAGAAACTGGTATATATCTTTGGCACAAAAGGATGAAATAGCCTGCAGAAGCACTGCGATAGTGCGTTCGGAGGCCGAAACGAGCTCAGATCGCGATTTCGGCACCACAGAACAGAGTTCTAGAAAGAGAAACCTAGGTAAAAGCCATAAATTCATGTCCATTGCTCATTTGGTTTTCTCCATGATGTTTTTCAAAAACCTTATGATTTGAAGTGGATGTTTTCAAGAGAAGTTATGCATGATCGTTTTAGAAACCTCATGATTTAAAGAGGATGTTT
>MU261373.1:0-70000 GCA_020310875.1 Ceratopteris richardii
TCATGAGTAATTGATACCTTATGAGCTCTCAATGTCTGAGCATAGGGTCATCTAATAGTCGTAGATACTTCTCATGGCTATCTTTTGGCAATGTCTGGGCTATGGGTTTCACTTTCTTTTCAATAGTCTTATCCTTCATGTTCACATTCACTTCATACTCTCTCAAAAACTCATAATCTTGGATAGAATTGAACATAATGATTTCTCATTTTTCATTCCTCTCAAATTCTTGCACAAGCTCTTCAAGAGTAGTCAAACTTCTTTCTAGCTAGATCACGTTCTCAATTCTCTCATCAAGTGACATGATTCCTAAAATTTTATACTATCTTTCATTAATTTTCTTAAATTTATTTGAAACATTTTCCTTTTGTAAATACAGCAACTTAAATGGAGATGAATAAATAGAGAAATTTTCAAAGCTATGTACAAAATTATGCGAGACATCAAACCAACTCCCAGTATTTTCTCACTCAGTAGTGGATCATAATAGAAATTTTGATCAACAAAAGCCCCATACTCTCCTACAGGCATACAATCATCATGGTCATGAGAGTTAATGGGTTGCTTTCTTATATTCTTTCTATTTCTTGAATGACTTGGGCACACTATCATTACTTGCAAGGAATGAAGACCAAATCTTGAATGGATTGCTCGATAGGCAGATCCGTCATCCATCACCTTACTTTCTATTTGCACTTGGGCTATACAAGGCTACCCAAGGATAGCCTCATATGAACAGTGATCTTGGACGAAGAAGTGAAATTCCTCAGGAATCCCTTCTATCATCACACATACAAAGGTGCATGGCCCAAGTAGAGCTCTAGAGCCATTATCTGTTGTCCTAATCCTCCATCCATGGTCCTTGTCTATTGGCCACCTAAAGTGATCATATAATTTCATAGAGATCACATTTAGTTTTGAACCTCAGTCAATCAAGGCCAAAGCAAAACATGAATCTTCATTGCTTCCTAATTTCACCTTCATTTCAAGTGTCCCTCTTGCCCAAAAAGTCCTAGTATACTCACCTTTTGTCCTTCTCATCTCATCATCTGGTGTAATGGGATCTAAGTAATTCTTATGGAACCTAGCAATCTCATCATCTTCATCATCAGAAGTATCACTTAAGGCTAGTGCTTCATTTGTTACATGTGTATCTTCAATTGCCTCTTTCATTTCCACATCCTCGGGTAATGGCAATGTTTTCCTCTTTATGAGTTTTATAAAGCTATCCTTTAATTCAGTCTTTGCTATAGAGAAAACCTGCTCTAAGGACATGGTCACTTGGCACTTTGATAGAATGTCCTTTAATATCTCTCTCGCATCATTCTTCTTTTCCAATTCAAATATCAATACCGCTTTTGGGGTCTTCTTTCTTTTCTTCTTGTCACTTTATCTTTTTCTTGAATATTCTCCTGGGTGTCATGAGTCTTTTGAACATGTTCTTATTCTTTCTCCTTCTCTTTACTTGGCTCTTGGATCTTGATTGGCCTTGTTGGCCTCTTTCCCTCTTTTATTTCCTTCTTCTTTGCCTCTTCCTTAGAAGCAATAGGCTCTTTAAATTGCACTCTCTTTTCAGGTTCTTTAGCCTTCTCTTCAGTCTCTTTACTTTGCTTCCTTGTCACTTTCCTCTTTGGCTCAGCCTCTTCTTGGTCCTCATCGGTCTTCCTCTTTTCCTCTACATTGGCTATGTGAGAGTACATGGAGAACTGATCTTTAGGAGTCTTCCAGGCAGTCTTCTGCATGATCGCGTCCCTAACTCTCACGAAAGCATCAACAGAGTAATTCCTTTGAGCTTGATGCCTATTCTCCTCTTCATCCCCTTCCTTTAGCGGCTTTAATTGTGTTGCTGATGTGATGGCATGATTGCTTGACATATTCTCGTAAAGTTTCTTCATCCCTCCTTTCCCCCAGTAATAGAGATTCTTATCTATGTCTATTACCAATTGATGTTATTTTGCTTGCTTTAGCTCTTCATGTGCATAGGAAAAATGTTCCTGTGCATCGTACCACACATATATCTTTGGCCCTCCAAACCCACCAATTGCTTGTCTCTCGAAAGGCCTAGTGTTTCTCTAAAATGGAAGTTGAACTGGTGGTGCAGGTGTCTACTGAGCAATAGGTTGTACTAGAGGTGTAGACTACAACATTAAGTAACCTTGCATGTTTGGAATAGGCATAACATTTCTTTGTATCTAGTTTATATAACTAGTACTTGCCTCAGGAAGAGTGGGGTCCTGACATCCCATAGAATAAACTTTATTATGAATGCTAGCCATTTCTTTAGACATGGATGCTTGCATTGACGTAAGGTTCTCTATTTTCATGCTTAGGATCTCAAGCTGTAACTCTACAGATGATCGCAAAGTGGATGCAACATTAGCAGAAGCAGATGCTACATGCACATTCCGAACTGTTAGAAGAGGTGCCTCCCTAGGTGGTTGTGGAGTTGTTGTTGCCGGTCTATCATACAATAGGTCTATCATATAATACAACCTATCATTGCCTCATCTAGGCATCTGCTTCCACTTCTTTTCTAACTATCACCCAGTCGTTTGTCAATCCAAACCTCTTACAAGGAGCTTCTATCCTTCTCTCAACCTTAGTCCTGTCTTCAAAAGTTCAGATCTTAAGGAAGGAAATGAGTATGTCAGATGTTAACAAGTCCAAATAAACCTAAGGTAACTAAGCATACCTTCTCAAAAATTCATTTAAGAGATGAGTAAGGGATGCAGTGGGTTTCAGGGATTTCACCCATCATAGGAACCCTTCTCTATTCTATTGAGAAAAATCTTCTAAATAAAATAACTTATGTAATTCCTCTCTAAATTCGGCCCAAGCCTTTGCTATGTGGACTAAAATAGATGCCAACATAGATCGTGAAACTATCCATGTGAAGTAATGGATAAACATTTCTTGAGGTAGTCCATAGATCTGTGCCTAGTCCTGAAACACATCAATCACATTCAAACGCGTAAATTTCCCTTTTTCTCTTAAGATGGATTGGATTGCTTGAGCCTCTTGTCTCTCTATCACTAATTCCTTGAACACTTCATCTCTCTTCTCTCGATCTGTCCTACAACGTAGAATGATATCTAGTGTGAGTGGCTCTACTATCTCCCATAGCTCAAAGGGGAGCTTAGAGAAAAAACTCGATGGGTCACGAGCGAAGAGGTGGAGGTCAGTTTAAATTCTCTCCACCTATGCCAAAGTCTGATCTATCTCACTTGTTCTTTCATTTTCTTGACTTGAATTTCTCACTTGATCTTGATCTTGATTTCCTCTTTGATTTATTACTTAATTGTCTCTTAATTTCCCTTTCTTGCTCTCTGTTTGATTCCCAAAATTTTCAATGTATCTATGATATTTTCCTAATGTTTCTAATGTTCTATCTAAGCTAAGAAAGTGTCAAAAATCCCTAGTCTAAGAAAGAATAAAAATGATACACATGCATATGGACTAAACTAATGCAAAAATTCAAAGAACTTAAAATGCTCGTATTTGGAGATATTTTTTTGATGCCAAAATTCTTGTTTTCGCTTCTCAAGGAGTGGGTGGCATGTCAAGGATCAGTGGGGCAACCGTCTCGCTTCACTTCGGGTTCAAGTGTCGGGAAGATAAGGAGGTCCAGAAGGGGAAGAGCAATGCAAGGTTGGAGCAAGCCACACTAGAGAGTGTGTCATCACCCATCTTACGAGCAATGTCTGCATGCTCGGCACCTTGCCTTGGTATGGTGTTTGTCATCACGTAGGCCCGCACCTTGGAAGAGAAAGCAAAGAGCACTTGATCGTGCAGAAAAAACCTTGCTCTCATGAACATGAGCTCACCAAGTTTTGATTGCATATCCTATTTTCCTAGCATTGCAATACATGGTCTACAATCGCTTATAAGGGAGTTTTCTTTGATTCTACGTCCTCTTGCATTATAAGGAAATGTGTACTAGGCCTAATGCCATCTCCTTGAACAACACATTTGTTGCGGTTGGGAGCTCATGTGGAATCAAGGGAGGTGTGAATAGGTCCTCTTGAACAACGATGTAGACCTGGCCCTTTCTCTATCCGAGCACCTCCTTAGCAACAACCCCATTCTACACCTTTCTCTCTCTCTCTCTCTCGTGGAACTATCTCCCATGTCAACCCTTTCTCTTCTTCACCACAACTCTCCCTCTCTCTCTGTGCAGGTGACTCTTTTTGCACATCAAGTTGAGTGGTAGGGATCATAGCAGCAGTGTTCGATTTGTTTTCTCTTAGACTACATCTTTCTCTCTCTATCTCTCTCTCTACACCACACTGATCTATGTCTCCATGGAATTTACTTCTATGCCTTTGTTCTCTTCAAAGCTCTCTCTTAGCAAACAATACAATCAAGGAGCTCAAGAAGTTGCCATAGTCGTTCTGCTACCCTCCATACTTCACTCTCTTCATTTGGGGAAACAAGGTTCTAGGATCTTCTCTCTCTCTCTCTCTCTCTCTCTCTCTCTCTCTCTCTCTCTCTCTCTCTCTCTCTCTCTCTCTCTCTCGCCTCCCATGTATCCCTTCCTAAAGACTAAAAGATCTCTGACATAGGCTTGTCTCTAGTAGCCTATTGACAAATAGGTGATCATGATGATTCGATTATACTTGTTTCAATAAGATACCATATTTGCGACACATGTACTCTAGGTTCATCCAAACAAAGAAGAGTAAAGCGGGCAGAAAATTATGAGAACTTGGATGATGCTCTCTTACTTTCTCTCTCTCTCTCTCTGTGCATGAGAGGCAAGAGATTCCTCGATGTTCTTCATGAAGCTCCGATCCTCTCTCTTTATAGGAAAGCTGCATTTTCTTGACTCCGTGTAGCATCATTCTTTGCTCTCCGTGTTGTGGAAAAAGAACCCCGTGGTACATACATACTCGTAGATGTTCTTGCATCCTAGCGAGACATTGAATTCTTTGAGCTCTCTAGGACACTTAGGCCCAATGATCTCTTGATCTCTTGGGATATGAAGCACTGTTCTTCTCTATCACCTGCAATAGCATGATCTCCGATAGACCTCTGTCTATCATTAGAGACATAACTGCTCTCTCTCCATTGGCGATGCCAAGAGTGTACTTCTGCGAGCACCCTTAGACTGCCATTATCATTTGATCCTACCTCTTTGTTCCCTGCATTCTTGTTAGAACAATCGAACCTACCATCTCTGCTCTCGAGTTTCTTGTTTGTTGCGCAACCCCATTATTTCTTCCAACCAGATGTGGCTTAATTGAATCAGCGATTCTTCGACCTTGAGAAGTGAATGACATAGGTGCTTGGCCTCTGTCATCCCTCTCTTGGCTTTAGCTTTATTTGTTTGTTGCACATGAAGTGCCTACCGAACAACTATGGAGTGCACATCAACATGCGGAATTATGATCTCATGAGGAAAACATATGGGCAGACTACAATCTCTCCTCTATGTGCTCAGAGCAACATCAACACCATGAATACCATCTCTCTTTTTGTTCTAATGAATTCCAAACATATATGTTGAGGATTTACTTATTATGATAAATAAAAGCAGCAGTAAAATTTGATGAAAAACAAGAACAACTCTGAGCCTTTTATCATAACAAACATGCCTCAAAAAATCATACAGTGGAGAGATGGACGACTCTCTCTCTCCCCCCCTTACTCAAAGCAGAACATAAAGAGCAAAAACTAAAGAGAAAAAATCCATGGGGAAAAACCAAACGAGCCTTGGGCACCTATTTATAGATTTTTCCTAGATCCTCTCTCTAGAACGCAAGAATCTTATAGCCTTCTCCTTTCTATTCTTGGAGAATCTCCTTTTTAATCCATTCTATTTTCAAAATCTTCTTGATCTTTTTCTATTTTTAGAAATCAAAGCTTTTGTTTCTATTTTGATTCTTCTCTTTTTATTTTTTGAATTTTTTATTTCTTTATTTCTGTTTCTTTTTCTTTTTTTTTATTTAAGGTTTTAAGTTTTGGATTCACACTTATGTACAAATGTAATGAAATTAAAGGATAAAGGGTGATTCTAAGGTTCCAAACTAGATCATTTATCAAGGATATCCTAGGGTTTCACTTTCTCCTAGGGAAATGCACATCAAATCAATGGTTTGATTTACATTATGGGCTAAAATCCTAGGGTTCCTAAGGGTTTAATTTAAGTTTTCATGGCTGAAAAGTTTGGTCTTCGAGGGTTAAGGTTTGGTTTCAAGGGTTAAAAATGAATCTCAAGGGTTAGTTTATAGGTGTTTACCTAGGTTTTCTAGTTCCATTTTTTCCAACTTTTAATATATATACAAAAGGTCAAAAAGCATGGGTTCCTATGGGTTGAAGTTAAGTTTTCCAAGGGGTAGAGGTCAGTTTCTCAAGGGTTTGGAATAAGTTAATGATTTTTTTACAAATATACAGGTCTAATGTACAAAAATGACATGGTTTCTCATCACATAAATAATCAAATCAATCATATCTTGAACAGTTCACAACTTTTAACATCTTCTTGCGGTCAAAGCATCATATCATGATCAGAAAAACAAAGAAATGAATTTGAAAAAACTTTCGTGATGCACACTCTTTGAGGGATCTCATTGCGAAAACGTATGTGTACACATGTATGAATATGTATGTGTATGCATATGTGTATATGTGTGTGTGTAGGTATGTGTGCATATGCATGTATCTATGTGTGTGTCTATATGCATGCATATATATGAGTATCTATCTTTGTGTATGTATCTCTAAATCTCTCTCTTTCCCTCTCTTTATTTTTGTCCTTTTCTCTCTCTCTTTAATTTCTCTTTTTCATCTCTCTCTCTCATCTCTCTCTCTGTTTGTATTTTATAAGGAACAAGACAATCACTTACATCTATGTTTGTGTGTATGTTTCTCTATTTTTTTCTCTTTCTCACTCTCTCATTCTCTCTCTCTCTCTCATATCTATCCATCTTTGTTTCTCTCTCTCTTTCATCTCTCTCTCTCTCTTTCTCTCTCTCTCTCTCTCTCTCTCTCTCTCTCTCTCTCTCTATATATATATATATATATATATATATATATATATATATATATATATATATATATATATATATATATATATATATATATATATATATATATATATATATATATATATATATATATATATATATATATATATATATAACTCTCTCTTTCTCTCATCCCTATCACTTACATCCATGTGGTTCTTTCGATGGCTATCATCAAATCCCAATCATCATCTCACATCAAATTCCAAAGAACCGATGCCAAAAAGCTTCTACAAAACTAAAGAAAGAGAAATTAGAAAAGAGAAAACATAGAGGAAGAGAAAGGGTGAAAGAGTACATGCATGACTTACCAAGATGTGAGATCTAGAGAGAGAGATGTGCATGTAGAGAGAGAGGGAGACATTTGTGTGTGTGTGCACAAGACGATCACAATGTAGGTGGATGGGCACAATTTATGTGCACACAAACTTGACACTAGTTTTATGGAGATCAAAATAGTAGCGAATATGTACTTTTGGCTCTGGTATCCAATTATGTGAAAACACATCGTTCGTATATGCACTCATATAGGCATTGGTATAGCTACCGGTATGAGTGTCAATATTTATAGGAATTTACGGACTATCATACCAATGCTTATAGTAATGCCTATACCAGTGCATATACTGGCAATAGTACCAACACCCACCTTTTTGGGCATGTCCATTGGCCAAAACATTGTAACGATCATATTGAAGGTCAAGTTACCATGGATATGAATAACTTGGTCTTTCCTAACATTTCCAAGGGTCATATCGACATTGAGGCATAACCATCGGGATTGCTAGAGTCAATATGGCCATCATATGTTGTAGTGATCAGGTCTCACTTCAAGTCATGAGCCCAAGACTAAAAGGTACCTATCATCTCAAGGTTTGATGCCCCAAAAAATCATTCCTATATTAATGTGAAAATAATATATAGTGTCCCATACCACCATACTCTATGTCCAACAATGATGTGTGGATGATATTCAATTTAACTATACAACACCTTTCACTCAAGCTCTTCTTGCAATAATTTGAACTGAAGGAATTATTTCAGTTTCTTCTATTCTACTTAGGCTTTTAGGGCTTCAAACATAGGATCACTCTGTGATCTAATATTATCCCATGCGTGTCTTGGAAACTTCAAACCTTTTCATGCAATAAATATCCATTATTTGTTTTTAAGGTTTTGAGTGTAATCCCAAATAACGTGAGTCATATTTAAGACTTAATTACTTCATATTCCACTAAATGTCATTGACAAGCACTTATTCTTCACTTTTGAAACCTTTCTTAGAAACTTTTTAAATGGCTACCCTGGGACATTTCTAGCAATCTCTATACTCCTTAAATCTAAGCATATACAAATGAATTTGGCATTCTCTCAAAGATCCCTTTAAAGATAGGTGAGTACAAGTTTCACCTTCCATTCATTTAAGTACCATTAGTGCGTTTTTTAGATTACATACTTGGAAATCAAATTGCTATGTTATAGTTCTATTTCTCTTAAAGAAATATCACCTTTGGATGCTTTACTCAATATCTGGTTGCAATCATCTTCGTATCTCATGGGATCCCAATACTAGCTTTAGTATGCCACGAAGTTACTTCTTCAGCAGATCCTTCTTTGCCAAATATCTTGTATCCAAAAAGATGTTGTTCTATCTGTAACCTCTAAATCAGCTTAAGTGAGAGTGCCTAATTCTATGACAGACTAACTCAAAGTCAATAAGCAATTTTAATACATTTGTATGCTACTTTAGCTAAGTTTTATTTCTAGTTCTTCTCTTATTCTTCTCTTTCTTGGTAGATTTAATGTCTTATTTCTCTTAAATTATTGTCTATCGGTGTCCCTTGGTTTTATTTTTTATTTTTTTTTTCAATATCTTTTTCCCATATCCTATTTAATGAAATAAAATCTCATGATGCCATTCACTAGATTATTTTCAAGTGAGTTATCCAAACATATGTACTTTGATCATACTCTTTTCCCAAAGATACATGTGAATCTCTCCTCAGGATCTCTTCCTCTACCGAACAATCACATGTATGTGGATGCACGTACACACACACATGCACATACATACACACACACATACATACATACACACACACACTCACACACACACACATACATATATATATGTGTGTGTGTGTATGAATATGTATGTATGTTTGTGTGTGTGTGTGTAACGTATGTATGTATGTGTCTTTGTATATGTATTTGTATGGATGGGTGCATATAGAAACACGTTCAAGATTTCCTACATGCACTACATACCTATTACACATTTATAAGGGTAAGCACAAGCTGTCGCATGTAAGACTTCTTTAACTAAATGTGTACATATTTTATGTGTACTTTGAGGTTTAGCAGACTAAATGTCTTGTCAATTTATCTAGGAAGCTTTAATATAAGTTCTGAAAACAAAGCCACTAATCTCAAACCATGACATTTGATGGTGTTTGACTTTAATCTCAAACCACGACACTTCAATTATCTAGGAAGCTTTGACGATGTTTGACTTTAATCTCAAACCATGATGCTTCAATTATCTTCATTACTAAGTTAACACCTTTCAATCTTTTGTGATCTCCTTATGCTGCATTGCCAATCTATCATACATCTTCAACTCAAGGGATTGACTCACTTGGTTGTACTCTTAACACAATGATTAAGATTAACTAGGTATGTTTTCATCTAACTTGATAACTAAGTCAAATTTTTCTACTACTTCTCAAAACTTCTATAAGGAAAGTTTCACAAAATTTTTTCAAGATATTGATTGACTCTGTTGGAATGTCAACTAAGAGCTTAATCCTAGACTGACTTAGCCAAACTTTCATTGCTTGAAAGAATCTTTCTAAGATCTCTATTAATAAATCTATATAGGATATGTGATAAAGAACTAGAAAGTCATTACTTGGAGGTCTCTTTAATTAAACGAGACTAGAATAGTCATACGAGAAACCTTTATGAAGGTCTTGGAAAGTGCTTTGAACTTCAAGATCTTCAAAATTTCCAATTTATTGATACTTAAAGTTGTAGTCGTACTCTTCATCATCAAGTACTCCATCTTTATCTATGAACTTTCACTTCCAATTGGAATTGAGTCTTTCTTCAAGTCATGCGCCCAAGACTAAAAGGTACCTACCATCTCAAGGTTTGATGCCCCAAGGAATCATTCCTGCATTAATGTGAATATAATATAAGATTTCCCATACCACCACACTCTATATCCAACAATGGTGTGTGGACGATATATATCTTAAATTCCAAATTTAATGTAACTTAACAAAACGTTTTACTCAAACTCTTCTTGCCATAATTTGAATACATGGAATTACTTCTATTTCTTCTCTTCTACTTGGGGTTTAAGAGCTTCTAACTTAGGATCACTCTATGATCTAATATTATCCCATGCTTATGTTAGAAACTTCAAACCATGTCATGGAATGAACATCCATTCCTCATTTCCAAGGTTTTCTGTGTAATCCCAAAGAACATGAGGGATATTCAAGACTTAATCACTTCATATTCAACTATCTTTCACTGAGAACACCTTCAATTCATTTAAGTACCATTCGTTATTATTTTTTATTACATACTTGGAAATCGAACTCCTATCTTACACTTTGACTTCTTTTAGAGAAAAGTCATCTTTGGAATGCTTTACTAAATATCATGGTTGCAACCATCCTTCTTATTTCATGGGATCCGAACACTAGCCTTAGTATGCCATGAAGTTACTTTTTGAGCAACTCCTTCTTTGCCAAACATCTTGTATCCTAAAATATGTTCTTCTATCTATATATATATATATAACCTCTAAATAACCTTAAGTGAGAGTGTCTAAATAAACTTAAGTGAGAGTGCCTAATTCTTTGAGAGATTAACTGAAGGTAAATGAGCAATTAGACATGAGAACATTTTATAACATTTGTATCCTACTTGAGCTATGTTTTATTTCTAGCTCTTCTCTTATTCTATTTTTCTATCTTGGTCAATTTGAATTTCTTTTTCTCTCTTATGTTATTCTTTATCAATTTCCTTTGGGTTTATTTTGTTTCCCCCTATCTTTTTCCCCATATCCTATTTCATGCAATAATATCTCATGATGCCATTCACCAGATTTTTTTTAGGTGAGTTATCCAAACACAATAGTGGTTACACTAGCCGTTGTGTGTAAGAGTTGGGAAGTGTAGCTAATAACAGTGGAAATAAAGTATATCTATACACATACATATGGACTAAACTAATGCAAAAATTCAAAGAACTTAAAATGCTGGTATTTGGAGATATTTTTCTTATGCCAAAATTCTTGTTTTTGCTTCTCAAGGAGTGGGTGGCGTGTCGAGGATTAGTGGGACAACAGTCTCGCTTCCCTTCGGGTTCAAGTGTTAGGAAGATAAGGAGGTCTAGAAGGGGAAGAGCAATGTGAGGTTGGAGCAAGCCACACTGGAGAGTGTGTCATCCCTCATCTGACGAGCGATGTCTACATGCTGGGCGCCTTGCCTTGGTATGGTGTTCGTCATCACATAGGCCCACAGCTTGGAAGAGAAAGCAAAGAGCACTTGATCGTGTGGAACAAACCTTGCTCTCATGAACATGAGCTCACCAACTTTTGATTGCATATCCTATTTTCCTATCATTGCAATACATGGCCCACAATCGCTCATGAGGGAGTTTTCTTTGATTCTACCTCCTCTTGCATTATAAGGAAATGTGTACTAGGCCTAATGCCATCTCCTTGAACAGCACATTTGTTGCGGTTGGGAGCTCATGTAGAAGCAAGGGAGGTGCAAATAGGTCCTCTTGAACAACGATGTAGACCTGGCCCTTTCTCTATCCGAAGAGCATCCATAGCAACAACCCCATTCTACACCTTTCTCTCTCTCTGTCTCTCTCTCTCTCTCGTGGAACTATCTCCCATGTCAAACCTTTCTCTTCTTCACCACATCTCTCCCTCTCTCTCTGTACAGGTGAGTTTTTTCACATCAAGTTGAGTGGTAGGGATCATAGCAGCAGTGTTCGATTTGTTTTCTCTTAGACTACATCTCTCTCTCTCTCTCCCCCCCACAATGTTCTATGTCTCCACGGAATTTACTTCTATGCCTTTGTTATCTTCAAAGCTCTCTCTTAGCAAACAATACAATCAAGGAGCTCAACAAGTTGCCATAGTCATTCTGCTACCCTCCATACCTTTACTCTCTTCATTTGGGGAAACAAGGTTCTAGGATCTGTTCTCTCTCTCTCTCTCTCTCTCTCTCTCTCTCTCTCTCTCTCTCTCTCTCTCTCTCTCTCTCTCTCTCTCTCTCTCTCTCTCTCTCTCTCTCTCTCTCTCTCTCTCTCTCGCCTCCCATGTATCCCCTCCTAAAGACTCAAAGATCTCTGACATAGGCTTGTCTCTACTAGCCTATTGAAAAATAGGTGATCGTGATGATTCGATTATAGTTGCTTCAATAACATACCATATTTGCGGCACATGTACTCTAGGTTCATTTAAACAAAGAAGAGTCAAGCGGGCAGAAAATTATGAGAACTTGGATGATGCTCTCTTACTTTCTCTCTCTCTCTCTATGCATGAGGGGCAAGAGATTCCTCGATGTTCTTCATGAAGCTCCGATCCTCTCTCTTTATAGGAAAGCTCCATTTTCTTGACTTCGTGTAGCATCATTCTTTGCTCTCCGTGTTGTGGAAAAAGAACCCCGTGGTACATACCTACTCATAGACGTGTCTTGCATCCTAGTGAGACATTGAATTCTTTGATCTCTCTAGGACACTTATGCCCAATGACCTCTTGATCTCTTGGGATATGAAGCATTGTTCTTCTCTATCACCTGCAATAGCACGATCTCCGATAGACCTCTGTCTATCATTAGGGACATAACTGCTCTCTCTCCTCCGGCCATGCCAGGAGTGTACTTCTGCGAGCACCCTTAGACTGCCATTATCATTTGATCCTACCTCTTTGTTCCCTCCATTCTTGCTAAAACAATCGAACCTACCATCTCTGCTCTCGAGTTTCTTCTTTGTTGCCTAACCCCATAATTTCTTCCAACAAGATGTGGCTTAATTGAATCAGCGATTCTTCGACCTTGAGAAGTGAATGACATAGGTTCTTGCCCTCTTTTGGCCCTCTCTTCACTTTAGCTTTATTTGTCTGTTGCACATGAAGTGCCTACCGAACAACTATGGAGTGCACATCAACATGGGGAATTATGATCTCATGAGGAAAACATATGGGCAGACTACAATCTCTCCTCTATGTGGTTAGAGCAACACCAACACCATGAATTCCATCTCTCTTTTTGTTCTAATGAATTCCAAACATATATGTTGAGGATTTACTCATTATGATAAATAAAAGCAGTAAAATTTGATGAAAAACAAGAACAACTCTGAGCCTTTTATCATAACAAACATGCCTCAAAAATCATATAGTGGAGAGTTGGAGGACTCTCTCTCTCTCTCTCCCCCTTACTCAAAGAAGAACATAAAAAGAAAAAACTAATAAAACAAAAGCATACATACTTGAGAGAAAAATCCATGGGGAGAAACCAAATGAGCCTTGGGTACCTATTTATAGTTTATTCCTAGATCCTCTCTCTAGAACTCAAGAATCTTATAGCCTTCTCCTTTCTATTCTTGGAGAATATCCTTTTTAATCCATTCTATTTTTAGAATCTTCTTGATCTTTTTCTATTTTTAGAAATCAAAGCTTTTGTTTCTATTTTGATTCTTCTCTTTTTATTTTTTGAATTGCTTATTTTTCTATTTCTTTTTTTTTTTAACTAAGGTTTTAAGTTTTGGATTCACACTTATGTACAAATGTAATAAAATTAAGGGATAAAGGGTGATTCCAAGGTTCCAAACTAGATCTTTTATCAAGGATATTCTAGGTTTCACTTTCTCCTAGGGAAATGCACATCAAATCAATGGTTTGATTCACATTATGGGCTAAAATCCTAGGGTTCCTAAGGGTTTAATTTAAGTTTTCATGGCTGAAAAGTTTGGTCTTCGAGGGTTAAGGTTTGGTTTCAAGGGTTAAAAATGAATCTCAAGGGTTAGTTTATAGGTGTTTACCTAAGTTTTCTGGTTCCATAGTTTTCCAACTTTTAATTTATATACAAAAGGTCAAAAAGCATGGGTTCCTATGGGCTGAAGTTAAGTTTTCCAAGGGGTAGAGGTTAGTTTTTTAAGGATTTGGAATAACTTAATGAAGTTTTCACAAATATAGAGGTCTAATGTACAAAAATGACATGGTTTCTCATCACATAAATAATCAAATCAATCATATCTTGAACATTTTATAACTTTTAACATCTTCTTGTGGTTAAAGCATCATATCATGATTAAAAAAACGAAGAAATGAATTTGAACAAACTTTCTTGATGCACACTCCTTGAGGGATCTCATCAATATGTATGTGTATGCATATGTGTATATGTGTCTGTGTGTAGGTATGTGTGCATATGCTTGTATCTATGTGTGTGTTTGTCATATACATGAGGATCTATCTTTGTGTATGTATCTTTATATCTCTCTCTTTCACTCTCTTTATTTTTGTCCTTTTCTCTCTCTCTTTAATTTCTCTTTTTCATCTCTCTCTCTCATCTCTCTCTCTCATCTCTCTCTCTCTCTTTGTAGTTTATAAGGAACAAAAGAATCACTTACATCTATGTTTGTGTGTATGTTTCTCTATCTTTTTCTCTTTCTCACTCTCATTATCTCTCTCTCTCTCATCTCTCTCATCTCTCCATCTCTGTTTCTCTCTCTCTTTCATCTCTCTCTCTATATATATACACACACACACACACACATATATATATATATATATAACACCCTTTCTCTCTCTCTCTCATCCCTATCACTTACATCGATGTGGTTCTTTGGATCGCTATCATCAAATCCCAATCATCATCTCACATCAAATTCCAAAGAACTGATGCCAAAAAGTTTCTACAAAACCAAACATAGGAGAAATTAGAAAAGAGAAAACATAGAGGAATAGACAGGGTGAAAGAGTACATGCATGATTTACCAAGATGTGAGATCTAGAGAGAGAGATATGCATGTAGAGAGAGAGAGACATTTGTGTGTGTGTGCACAAGACGATCACAATGTAGGTGGACGGACATAATGTATGTGGGCACAAACTTGACACTAGTCTTATGGAGATCAAAATAGTAGCAAATATGTACTTTTGGCTCTCGTATCCAATTATGATAAAACACATCGTTGGTATATGCACTCATATAGGCATTGGTATAGCTACCGGTATGAGTGTCAATATTTATAGGAATTTACTAACTCTCATACCAATGCTTATATTGATGCCTATACTAGTGCATATACTAGCAATTGTACCAACACCCACCTTTTTGGGCATGTCCATTGGCCAAAACATTGTAACGATCATATTGAAGGTCAAGTTACCATCGATATGAATAACTTGGTCTTTCCTAACATTGCCAAGGGTCATACCGACCTTCAGAGCCCAAGACTAAAAGGTACCTATCATCTCAAGGTTTGATGCCCCAAACAATCATTCGTATATTAATGTGAAAATAATATATAGTGTCCCATACCACCATACACTATGTCCAACAATGATGTGTGGAGGATATTCAATTTAACTATACAACACCTTTCACTCAAGCTCTTCTTGCCATAATTTGAACTGAAGGAATTACTTCAGTTTCTTCTATTCTACTTAGGTTTTTAGGGCTACAAACATAGGATCACTCTATGATCTAATATTATCCCATGCATATCTTGGAAACTTCAAACCTTGTCATGCAATAAATATCCATTATTTGTTTTTAAGGTTTTGAGTCTAATCTGAAATAACGTGAGTCATATTTAAGACTTAATTACTTCATATTCCACTAAATTTCATTGACAAGCACTTATTCTTCACTTTTGAAACGTTTCTTAGAAAATTTTTAAATGGTTACCCTAGGGTATTTCTAGCAATCTCTAAATCTAAGCATATACAAATGATTTTGGCATTCTCTCAAAGATCCATATAAAGATAGATGAGTACAAGTTTCACTTTCCACTCATTTAAGTACCATTAGTGAGTTTTTTAGATTACATACTTGGAAATCAAATTGCTATGCTATAGTTCTATTTCTCTTAAAGAGATATCACCTTTGGATGCTTTACTCAATATCTAGGTTGCAATCATCTTCGTATCTCATGGGATCCCAATACTAGCTTTAGTATGCCACAAAGTTACTTCTTGAGTAGATCCTTCTTTGTCTAACATCTTGTATCCAAAAAGATGTTCTTCTATCTATAACCTCTAAATCAGCTTAAGTGAGAGTGCCTAATTCTATGACAGACTAACTCAAAGTCAATGAGCAATTTTATTACATTTGTATGCTACTTTTGCTAAGTTTTATTTCTAGTTCTTCTCTTATTCTTCTCTTTCTGGGTCGATTTAATTTTTTATTTCTCTTATGTTATTGTCTATCGGTGTCCCTTGGTTTTATTTTTTATTTTCTTTTTCAATATCTTTTTCCTATATCCTATTTAATGAAATAAAATCTCATGATGCCATTCACTAGATTATTTTTAAGTGAGTTATCCAAACATAATAAGGATAAGAAAAAATTCTAACATATGTACTTTGATCATACTCTTTTCGCAAAGATACATGTGAATCTCTCCTTCTCAGGATCTCTTCCTCTACAGAACAATCACACACTACAACATATCTGGCGTATACCGAGGCTTCTACGGAGGAAAATGAATGGGCACGATTTTGCCCCGACATCGGTGTAAGGGTCCATGTAGGGGTCTGAACCAAAGCGTCGGTAAAAGCATCGGTATATACATCGATATAAGCGTCGGTATATGCATCAGTATAAGTGACGGTATAAGCGACGGTATAAGCCATGGTATGCCCCTAGGCAAAATAGTCGGTATAAGGATCGGTATGTGCTTGGGGATACCGACGCTTATACCGTCACCTATACCGACGACCATATCTGCAAATTTTTTTTGGGTAGAGTGTGTTGTCTCTTGCTACAACAACATTCCCATGCTGTTGTGTAGCAAAAGACAATCCACTCTGCCCAAGAAAAAACCCAAATACATGTGACATGTATGACAGGCAACAAAAAAATGATTTGATAAAGCAAAACATACTATCAAATACAAAAGACATGAGCAAAATGAATCATGAATCGTGTACAAAGAAATGGGACACATAGACATGATATTTATAAACAACAACTAGAACACATGAATATGTGTGTCTGCCTATGTATATACATGTGTATGTGTACATGTATTATGTGTGTATATTTCTATATGTGTAAATATTTATCTACATGTGTAAAAACCCTAAAACCCTAATCCTAAAGACCTAGACCTAAAACAGGTGTATGTGTGTATGCTTGTGTATATATAAGTGTAGGTGAGTATATATATGTGTATGTGTGTGTATGCATATGTGTATCTATGTAAAAATCCTAAAACCCTAATTTTGAAGACCTAGACCTAAAACATGTATATGTGTGTATGCATGTGTATATATATGTGTATGAGTATATGTATTATGTGTTTATATGTGTATATGTGTGCATGCATGTGTGTATATATGTAAAATCCAAAAACCCTAGCCCTAAAACATGCATATGTGTGTATCTATATGTCACATATGTGTATGTGTGTATGCATGTGTGTGTGTGTATATATATATATATATATATATATATATATATATATATATATATATATATATATATATATATATATATATATATATATATATATATATATATATATATATACCTGTGTGTGTGTATGTGTGTATGCACGTGTATATATATGTGTATGTGCATATGTATTATGTGTTCATATGTGTATATGTGTGTATGCATGTGTGTATATATGTAAAAGCCAAAAACCCTAACCCTAACCCTAAAACATGCATATGTGTATATGTATATGTCACGTGTGTGTATGTATGCATGTGTGTGCATGTGACTCTCTCTCTCTCTCTCTATGTGTATGTGTGTATGTATGTATGTATGTGTGTCTGTCTGTATGTATGTATGCATGTGTGTGTATGTATGTATGTATGTGTATGTGTATGTGTATGTGTATGTGTATGTGTATGTGTATGTGTATGTGTGTATGCATGTGTATATGTGTGCATGTGTGTATGTATTATGGGTGTATATCTATAAAATTAAAAAAACCTAATCCTAAAACCCTAACCCTAAAACATGTATATGTGTGTTTGTGTGGATGTATATGTGATGTGTGTGTATGTGTATGTGCATGTATGCATGTGTGTGTACACGTGTATGCATGTATATGTGTGTCTGTATGTATGCATATGCATATGCATATGTGTATGTAATATGTATGCATCTGTGTGTATGTATCTCATGTCTCTCTCTTTCTCTGTATCTATATCTCTCTCTTTATCTCTCTCTCCTGTTCTCTCTTTCATCTCTCTTTCTCCCTCTTTCTCTCTCTCTCTCTCTTATTCTCTCTCTCTCTCTATCCCTATTTATAATAAAGAACAAAACAATTACTTACATCGATGTAATTCTTTTGAACGCTCTCGTCAAAGCCCAATTGACATCATCTCTTGTCAAATTCCAAAGAATCAATGCCAAAAATCTCCTGCAAAACAAAAGAAAAGAGAAATTCAAAAACCCTAATCCTAAAAGCCTAACCCTAAAACATGTATGTGTGTGTATGTGTGTATGTGTGTATGTATATGTGATGTGTGTGTATGTGTATGTGCATGTATGCATGTGTGTGTATAGATATGTGAGTGTGTATACATATGTGAGTGTGTATTAATATGTGTGGGTGTATGTAATATGCATGTGTGTATGTATGTATGTGTGTGTATGTATGTATGCATATGCATGTGTGTATGCACATATGTGTGTGTATACATATGTGAGTGTGTATGTAATATGCATGTGTGTATGTATGTATGTGTGTGTGTACATGCATATGTGTGTGTATGTATGTATGCATATGCATGTGTATGCACATATGTGTGTGTATACATATGTGAGTGTGTATTTATACGTGTGTGTGTGTATGTAATATGCATGTGTGTATGCATGTATGCATGTGTGTGTACATGCAAATATGTGTGTATGTATCTCTCTCTTTCTTTCATCTCTCTCTCTCTCTATCTCACTCTATATCAATCGAAAACAAAACAATCACTTACATCGATGTAATTGTTTTGAGCGTTGTCATCAAAGTCCACTTAATGTTTTCCTTCGTCGAATTCCAAAGAACTGATGCCAAAAATCTCTTTCAAAACAAAAGAAAAGAGAAATTCATAAACCCTAAGCCTAAAACCCTAACCCTAAAACATGTATATGTGTGTATGTGTGTATGTATATGTGATGTGTGTGTATGTGTATGTGCATGTATGCATACATATGTGAATGTGTATATATGTGTGTGTGTGTGTGTATGTAATATGCATGTGTGTATGTATGTATGTGTGTGCGTACATGCATATGTGTGTGTATATATGTATGCATATGCATGTGTGTATGCACATATGTGTGTGTATACATATGTGAGTGTGTATGTAATATGCATGTGTGTATGTATGTATGTGTGTGTGTACACGCAAATATGTGTGTATGTATGTATGCATATGCATGTGTGTATGTATACATGTGTGTGTGTACATGTGTGTATGTATATGTGTGTATACATGTATGTATGTATGTGAGTATGAGAATGAATATGTGTGTGTATGTATATGCATGTGTGTATCTAATATGCATGTGTGTATGTAATATGCATGTTTGTATGTAATATGCATGTATGTATGTATATGTGTGTTTCTCTTTCTCTTTCTCTTTCATCTCTCTCTCTTTCTTTCTCTCTCTCTCTCTTTATGTTTCTCTAGATCTCTCTCTTTCTTTCATCTCTCTCTCTCTCTATCTCACTCTATATCAATCAAACAAAACAATCACTTACATCAATGTGATTGTCTGGAGCATTGTCATGAAGGTCCACTTAATGTTGCCCTTCGTCGAATCCAAAAGATTTGATGCCAAAAAGCTCCTGCAAAACAAAAGAGAAGAGAAATTAGAAAAGGGAAAACACAAAGAAAGAGAAAGGGTGCTATAGTATGTGCAATTCTTACCAAAATTTCCGATCTAGAGAAACAGAGATGTAGAGAAAGAGAGAGAGAGAGAGAGAGAGAGAGAGAGAGAGATGGAGAAAGAGAGAGAAAGAGAGAGAAAGAGAGAGAAAGAGAGGGATGTGTGTAAACAATAGGTTTGGAATGTAGTTCGCGTGCACAAACTCGACAGTAGCAAACTTTGGTTCAAAATGCAAGCAGATGTCGAATTTTTGCTCTCGGGCCCGGTTAAAAGTTGCCTTGGTATAAGCGTCGGTATGAGCGTCGGTATGAGCATCGGTATAAGCGTCGGTATAAGCGTCGGTAACTTACAGTACAGTACCGGTGCCTATACCGACGCTCATACTAACGCCGTGTATACCGACGACAAAATGACCATCGGTATTGCATCCGTGGTTTTTCAAGAATTTTCAACGGTCATACCGATGCTGAGGGGTGACCATCGGTATGGGCAACGTCGGTATTCCCCTCATATGTTGTAGTGACATGTATGTGGATGCACGCACACACACACATGCACATACATACACACACACACATACATACATACACATACACACATACATATATATATATATATATATATATATATATATATATATATATATATATATATATATATATATATATATATATATATATATATATATATATATATATATATATATATATATGTATGTGTGTGTGTGTGTGTGTGTGTATATATATATATATATCTGTGTGTGTATGAATAAGTATGTATGTTTCTCTCTGTGTGTGCGTGTAACATATGTATGTATGTGTCTTTGTATATGTATTTGTATGGATGTGTGCATATAGAAACATGCGCAGGATTTCCTACATGCACTACATACCTATTACACATTTATAAGAATAAACACAAACTGTCGCATGTAAGAGTTCTTTAACTAAATGTGTACATATTTTATATGTACTTTGAGGTTTACTAGACTAAATGTCTTGTCAATTTATTTAGGAAGCCTTAATATTAGTTCTAAAAATAAAGCCATTAATCTCAAACCATGACATTTGATGGTGCTTGAATTTAATCTCAAACCATGACACTTCAATTATCTAGGAAGCTTTGATGATGTTTGACTTTAATCTCAAACCATGATGATTCAATTATCTTCATTACTAAGTTAACACCTTTCAATCTTTTGTGATCTCGTTTGGTGGATTGCCAATCTATCATACATCTTCAACTCAAGGGATTGACTCACTTGGTTGTACTCTTAACATAGTGATTTAGATTAACTAGGTATGTTTTCATCTAAGTTGATATCTAAGTCAAATTTTTCTACTGCCTCTCAAAACTTCTATAAGGAAAATTTCACAAAATTTTTTTAAGATATTGATTGACTCTGTTGGAGTGTCAACTAAGAGCTTAATCCTAGATTGACTTACTCGAACTTTCATTGCTTGAAAGAATCTTTCTAAGATCTCTCTTAATAAATCTATATAGGATTTGTGATAAAGAACTAGAAAGTCATTACTTGGAGGTCTTATTAATTAAACGAGACTATAATAGTCATACCATAAACCTTTATGAAGGTCTTGGAAAGTGCTTTGAACTTCAAGATCAGCAAAATTTTCAATTTATTGATACTTAAAGTTGTAGTCATACTCTTCATCATCAAGTAGTCCATCTTTATCTATGAACTTTCACTTCCAATTGGAATTGAGTCTTACTTCAAGTCATGCGCCCAAGACTAAAAGGTACCTACTGTCATGGGCAAAGGAAACCCCTGACCTTAGATT
Organism: Ceratopteris richardii; assembly: GCA_020310875.1. Taxonomy (NCBI): domain Eukaryota; kingdom Viridiplantae; phylum Streptophyta; class Polypodiopsida; order Polypodiales; family Pteridaceae; genus Ceratopteris; species Ceratopteris richardii. Next base: position 21,928 of record MU261373.1, read on the forward strand.
CCATGTGAACTCTATATCTCATGATTGGTTCAGAGTTGGGAGAAACCAATGCTTCCATTGCATCTGAAGCTACTTGCCTGATTCAGATATCCAGAGCTCATGTTTTGAATTGATGATATCATTGATGACATCATCGATGACATCATCAGCTTGTAACCGCCTTTCATGAACCGCCCTTGAAAACCTATAAAAGGAGGGGTTGGCCACAGTCATAATCACTCTTGCCAATACCAGTCTTGGGAGCTCAAGGAGTCGTGACTGCCAAGTAAGTACTCTTCAAGTTCGAGTTCTAGTTCTTGTCTTGTTCCTTGTTCTAGTCTAGTTCTTGGACATCCTATCTTGTCCCCTTGTAATCTCGTAGTACGAGATCCTGTCGAGTTCTTTCGTGTATCTAGTTCATCTCCCAGGAGGGAGTTCTTCTATTCCAGATATCTTGTCTCATACCTATTGGTCCCGGGTTGTGGGACATCTTGTATCAGTCACATATTCTTGTATCATTTTCCCTACGTGGGTGTTCTTGTAATCATAAGTGTATTCGGAAATCTTGTCTTGTATAGTCAGAGAGCACAATCTAGTGCTCCCTTGACATTTTGGCAAGACTAGCTTCAATCCAAGACCAGTCATCATGGAGAATGCTTATGAACAGATTGTAGCAACACTTCAGAGTCGCCAACAACAAGTCGAAGACCTAACTCATCGACAGACACAAATCGAGATGGGACATCCAGGGCATGTAGGTGCACTCCTCCAAGATTTACAAGAACAAATCGGGAGTCTTCAGACAAATCAAGGGAGTATGCAAGTAAATCAACGACCTAGTACATCCTTCATGAGGGAACCAAAGATCTGCATGCCAGAAAAGTTCGATCGTGATCGCACAAAGTTCCGGGGATTCTTGCAACAAGTCAAATTGTACATCCGTATGCAGCCTGATAGATACCTTGATGATGCATCCAAGGTCGGTTTTGTTGGAACCTTGCTCTACGGTCAAGCATTATCATGGTTCAACCCAATCCTGGAGAAGGATCTCGCCGTACTTCATGACTATGAGGGGTTTCTTAGAGAGCTCATCGCTATATTTGGAGATGTAGAAACGAGTCGAGTGGCAGAAACAAAACTTCGGAAGCTACGTCAAGGTAACTGCCCTGCCTCTACCTATACATCAGAATTTAGGCAGTTGATATGTGACCTCACTTGGCATGAAGATTATTTCATAAGCCAATTTAGGTGGGGCTTAAGGGATGATGTGAAGGACCTTCTACTCACGATGCCAGAGGTGAAGACATTGAATGAATACATCAACCAAGCCATTTAATGTGATAACCGCCTTTTTGAAAGGAAACAAGAAAAACAAGTAGAAGGAAGACCTCGCCAATGGAAACCTTTCGAGAATACTCCTAGAGAGGAGCCTATGTCCGAACCTATGCAGATAGATGTAACTAGGTTCCAGCCTCTAACACCACAAGAGAAACAAAGAAGGAGGGATAAAAAATTATGTCTATATTGTGAAAACCCTGGCCACATTGCAGTTAATTGTCCCAACAAGAGAATGAAATCCAAAGTTGCAGCCACCCTTGTAGAGCAGGGAAACGAGGAAGTCCAGTTGTAAAAGAGACCATACAACTGGACCATGATATAAGAAAGGGTCTCATAATTCCATCCACACCCGTAGAAACATGTCTTGCCCCTGTCAAGTTAATCATGTCTAAGAAGACCCTTTCCCTTATGGCTCTGGTAGATTCAGGAGCGTCCTCATGTTTCATTGATGAAGGACTCGTTAAGAAACATGGAATTCCAGTACTTCAGAAGAACAGACCAGTAGTAGTTGAAGTAGTCGATGGACAGCCTCTAGCTTCGGGGAATATAACCATGGAAACCATACCACTAAGAGTACATCTTGGTGACCATGATTCACACATATGTTTCAATGTAATATCGAGTCCAGTAAATATGGTTATCATCAGAATGCCGTGGTTAAAGAAACATAATCCAGAAATTAATTGGGAGAATAATAAAATTACCCCTCGAGATATCCAGAAGAACCCAACATATGTCAGAGCCAAAGCCTTCATACATGCAGTAAGGAAGGAACCGACATATATGATCTATGCCATACCAGCTCAAGAATCTAAGAAAGATGATCCAGTGCAGCTGCAATAGAAGGAAGATTACGACCACCACATGCTTGAGAGATGACTCTCCTCCCAACCAAATGCCTCTATATATAGCTCTCTCCAGGGGACTGCCTTCTTGGGCAGGTGGATACTAACCATCCAAGTGTCAGCCATGTAACTACATGTGCGCCAAGTGTCCCAGTTAACTCGAGTTAACTCAAGTGGATGCTTCTAGAAGGCTCTAGAGCTCTTTGGGCAAAACACTCTCCCCATGTACCCCATGGGGGTTGAACCCAAGACCTCCTCCTTCACATCCTTGAGACTTAACCACTAAGCTAAGTGGATCACTTGTTCACAAGAGCACAAGACCTCCTAGTAAGTCTAAAACTCGAGATCTTTGGTCATACACACGGATGACCAAACGGTGTCCGATTTCAGATCTGTCTGAACCGGCCAGACCCTTGGATCATAGACTTACTTTATTACATTCTTCCCCCCTTGGAAAATATTTTCGTCCTCGAAAATAGAGCTATATACATACTGTAGGCAACCCCCGAGCCTCATGTTCTAAAACTGGAAGAACATGGTCATGTTCTAGAACTGGAAGAACATGTCTCATCTCTGTGGTGGCATCCTTGCCCAAATGATTCAAAACACTGTCCAGGTTTGCACTTTGATGAACGGGACAAAGTACAAACTAGTGAAGAATAATAAAGGTGGATCTAATCACATCCCCGGCCAATTCATAGTTTCTAGATGTGCGATCTAGGCACAAACATGTGAATTGGGTGGACTCAAATTACTAGTCCTTTTCTGGGCATGACTAGTGCATGGACTTAGTAATGACGGTGGGATTCTTATCCCTCGCAAGACTTTGAGAACTCTTGATTCACTTGAATTTGTTTTGAAGAACTTGAAGTTTGGTTGTCTCAAACATCTAACTTAGATGTTTATACAATGGTTTACTTTGATCCAACAGTTACTTGATTTTTTCACCCGACTAGAGGACTACTTTGTCCTAATGAGTTTAAAAATCCTTTGTAAACTGTAGGAGAAAGTTTACCATTTCTTTGAGTCAACCATACTATAACTTGTCCAATACAAATCCATAATGAAATTTGTCCAACTTAGGACACTTTTCTCAAAGACTTTAACTGAAAGTTCTTGGGAATTGTCAATATGATGAGCAATTCCTAACTTCCCTATTCTAGAGTATACTGGACTCTAGGAAATCATTTATGCTATAACTTGAAGCAAGCCCAAATGAAAAAGTCCACTTAGACTTATTATCTTTTGAAGATTGAAAAGATTCTTGTACATAACATCTATCTAGGATGTTCAAGTTAGTTATTTAATTCTAACCGGCTAACCCTGGTCTTTTGCAAAAGAAATCAGATACCATATCTGAGTCAATTCCAAAAGATTTGGAAAGCGAAAAGAAATAACTAAGACTCTGTAATACCAATTCAAACTTCGAACATATGTAAACTTGCTATGAGTCAAAGGCTAGTTGACTCAGGACTTTAACTTTTCAACCATCAACTTCAACAAGATATTGAAGCATTGTCTTTATCTTTAAGAGAAATAAGCTAGTTTCTCAAAAAAGATTCAAAGCAAATCAAAAACATCATCCAACCACAAGATACTAGTGTGGTAACCAACATCAGTGTGTCGACCCACTGAGGTTATGTTGATGAGTTTTGTATTCAAATAATGCTTCACTTGAGACTAAGTTCAGGTCATATTCAATCTTTTTGACTCCTAATCGTGAATGCAATTCTTGTGCATTTCTTTGAGTCAAAAGAGTGAATTTTTCAAGTTACACTAGGAACTTGATGCTTAGTCAATTAAATCTTTAGTTGAAAAGATCAACTCAAAATCAAAGTCCAACTTCTTTCAGAAATTTACCAAATATTTCTGATCAATAACACTTTGGCTTGAAGTGTTCTAAGAAGATCTTGGAAGTTACTTACTTCATATCTTCAGTTTCCTTGATCTTGAAGTCGTCTTGAAGTCGTCTTGAAGTATCTTGAGATTCTTCTTGAATTTAAACTCCCTTTTTTGAAGTTTTAATTCCCTTGAAGATCAAACCTAACTTCAAGATCCAAACGAAGACTCAAAGATAATCATCATCTCACGGTCCGATGTCCCATACCATCTTTCCTACATCAATTTGAGTATAAAATCTGGTGTCCCATACCACCCTATTTTATACTCACATTGACGTGTGAGTGAAATTTATCCTAAAGTCTACAACATCTCTTGATAGAGAACCTTCTAACTTTAATTCTTTGACAAGAACTTCACAGTTTTAGGCACTATCTCTATCTTAATATTCTAGGTTTTAATCCCTTGACATGATCGTTTCATGATCTTGTGCTTAACTTTGGGAACTTGAAAACCTCTAATAGAATATCTCCAATCTTTTTTTTTTTTTGCTAGGGTTTTCAAATGAAAACCAATCAGAATTCCAAGTACTTGCATTTTCTCGAATTCAAGTTCAATTGGTTTATCCTTGACCAATTTTGTAGTGACAAGAGCTTTTAGCTTCTTGTCTTTAGATTCCTTTCTACTAATGCTTTTAGGTACCTATCCTGGCCAGGAATTTTATAGGAATCTCTCTACTGTATAAGTCTGAGCATCCGCTCATGCTTTCTGGATTTGTACCAAAAATCCCTTTAAGGATAGGCAAACACTTATGTTTTACCTTCCACAGACTTAAGTACCGTCTTCACGATTTGTAGACTACATACTTGGAATTACTTCACTCTGTTTAGACTTGGAACAGCTTACTTTTTCACAATTTTCCATTCGATAAATGGAACTTGAGTGAATCATTCCTAAAGAAAAAATTTTATTGCCAATACTTGGGCAATCTACAGGGTAGTTCCAATCGCATGTTCTTGGACAATCATGGCCAAGCTTGATCAAGTCTGGTTGATACTTGTGACAAAAATAAAGACTTAGTCTTTATCTTTTAAGATCTCTTAAACTATCTTAAGCTTCTTTGCTTACCTGCAGGATTTTTAGAGATCTTTTCCTTACTCAAGTCCAAGCATACACTAATGCCTCTGGGATTCCAAAGCTAAGAATCTTTGATATACCTTTGGGTTATATCACTATTTGGACTTAATTAACCAATACTGATGGTTTGGGAATTGCTAAGGAACTACTTACAAACTAAAGAGTATGAAGAATTTCATTCTCAATACTTGAAAGAATGCCATTCTTCAAAGACTTGAGATTCCTTTTTAGGGAATCAAATATCTTGAACAAATGATTCATCTTGGAATCTTTTGCAATGTTGGAAGGATATTTGAAAGAATATCTAGAAGGTTTACTGATTCAACTGTATTCATTTCTTGAGTATCAAACTAGAGACTAAATATCACCTTTTTGATATGGTTTCCCATGCCACTATGAAAGTTTAAGTTGAACTTTTATTTATGTGATATCGACTTCTATTCTTGAGTTTGATACCAGACTCATTATTATTGGTCAATCTTCAGATGTTACTAGAGTCCTTTAAACATATTTCACTAATCAAATTTATGTTTAAAGTCCAAGCATCTATTGATGATTGATCCAATAGTAATGCAACTATGAACACTTTGAACTTTATAACTTGTTTAGGAGAAGTTCATGGATTTAAGATCCATTTCTTCGAACTTTTCTATTCCTAAATGAGAAATTCACACTTGCTTCAGTCTTTAGGAACTTATATTATTTCCTAAAGACTGCTTAGCTAGTTGCATCATTTACCAGAGAGGCAACTATAGAACCTAACATCCTTTTATTGACGTCAAGGATCAATTGATGTTGAGGTTTAACCTTTGATTTCCATCACCCTTTGGGATGAAATCAAATGAAAATTTATAAAAGCTTGGTACCTTTATATCTTGGCAAAACATTTATATCCTAAAGAGGTTTTGCCTTCATCATTCTTTGGACCTATCATATAATATGAATTTATATATATTTTGGGAAGAGTTCATGAATCAATTAAGATCCTCTACTTGGAACATCTTCTTTCCCAAAACTAAATTCATCTTGAACATAGTAGGAGAATGATCTCACATGAAATAGAAGGCTTGACTATTTCATATCTCTATTCCAAAAAGTCACTTACCGAGGTTTCATCATGAGATACAAATCTTGAAACCACAAGAAACTTCTTTAAAACTTTTGAAATCTTATAAATAGAAGAGTGCTCATAAAACTTGGAAATATAGTTGACGTTCTCATCCAACCTTGGGATGCTTGAGAAGTTACATAAAATGTATAACTAATCAACTAAAGCTTTATCCGCATGACTTTCTAAGTACATCCAGGACTTAGAGTCATCATACATCACAAAAGAGTTTGCAAGTAATTAAATTTTCTTGGTCATCAAAAAAATTTATTACTTAACTTTCTCTTAGTGCTTACTCATACCTAGCAAGACATCTAACATACTTAATTGTCATTAAGTATTTATCTTTGATAGCAGAGTATTGACTTGGGAAGAAATCGACTAATTACTTGTTGCAAACTAGAACTAGTATGTCTTTGCAACTAACTAGTCCTTGGTCTTCCCTAATGTCAAACTGCGAGCTTTATAAAGTAAGCTAAATACTAAGAGAGTACATCCTCATATCTACTTGCAAACAACATTCCATTCTATCATGCAAATGCATGTATCTACATGCAAAATCATATGCTCACATGCGTATGCATGCATGTTCTTTGCATGCCCAAAATAATACAACAATCATGCATGAGCTTGATGCATGATTTTTTCCTTGTACTAAGAATGTATATCATGCAATCCTGATGCATGTATATCCTTTCCTTTGTCCTAATGCACTATGATATAAAAACATACCCGTGAGGTGCAATAGAAAACTTACTCAATGGAAAGGAAATATGTATTTAAACTACCAAAATGCATTCTTTGATGCACAAGGATCTTTTTGAAATCAAGTCTTTCCTTAATGCAAACTAATGCTTGGAATGAGAAATGGATTAATTCATTATTCTAATCTAGACTTAATCAATTTAAATCTTGGCTATTTCAATGTGCATCTAGGATTAAGTGTAGAATAATGAAAACAAAATAAATCAAGCATTAAGGCCAAGCAAAAAATGGAAAATACTTAGCTTTGATCAAAGCTTCGTCCATCCCTTGATCCTTTGGAAAAGTGATTCATCCTCTTGATCCTTGCCAGGAGCTATTCACCATTCTTGAAGCTTCCTCATCAAGAAATAGTTCTTGATGATTTGGTCCGTCAAGGTCGACGAAGTTAGGCCTCCGGATCTTCACTCCACGGCTCCACTTCCTTCAAGCTTTGCTCATTCTTTGATTCTCCTTGGTTGTTTCTTTGGCTAAAAACAAAATACTTCTCGGGTTCGGCCTGCAACAATTGCTCTTTTTGTAATCCGTGTCCTTGATGCCTCCCGATGGATCTTTAGTTTTGCGACCCGTTCATGAATCTTCACCGCCGACTTTAGATTCAGAAATCTTTTTCTGCGCACTTGAACCAGAGAAAGGCTTGGAGTGGCTTGGCTATCTGATGCAACTTTCAAATATGCCACCACGGTTCGAATCTCTTGTTGTGCACAATAGAGTACTAATCTTTTGCTAAGCTCCTTAGCTAAAGACTGTCGCCCCTACTACGAATCTGTCACGGACTTCTCTGATCAGCCGCGAGCAGTCATCTACGTCGTAGAAGGAGCAATGCACACGCAAGATGAATAAGAAGTGAGCTATGGAGAATGAAGCTCTGATACCAATGCAATAGAACGAAGATTACGACCAACACATGCTTGAGAGATGACTCTCCTCCCAACCAAATGCCTCTATATATAGCTCTCTCTAGGGGACTGCCTTCTTGGGCAGGTGGATACTAACCATCCAAGTGTCAGCCATGTAACTACATGTGCAGCAAGTGTCCCAGTTAACTCGAGTTAACTCAAGTGGATGCTTCTAGAAGGCTCTAGAGCTCTTTGGGCAAAACACTCTCCCCATGTACCCCATGGGGGTTGAACCCAAGACCTGCTCCTTCACATCCTTGAGACTTAACCACTAAGCTAAGTGGATCACTTGTTCACAAGAGCACAAGACCTCCTAGTAAGTCTAAAACTCGAGATCTTTGGTCATACACACGGATGACCAAACGGTGTCCGATTTCAGATCTGTCTGAACCGGCCAGACCCTTGGATCATAGACTTACTTTATTACAGCAGCTACCCAATCAGTACAAAAGCTTTGAAGATGTTGTTGAAAAGAAGAATGCAGACATCCTTCCAGAGCATAGACCCTATGATTGTGCCATAGAACTTCAAGAGGGAGCACAATCGCCCTTTGGACCAATCTACAGACTATCCTCAGAGGAACTTACAGAACTATGAAAGAACATTGATGAGAATCTAGCAACGGGGTTTATCAAACACTCAAAGTCTCCAGCAGGAGCTCCTATCTTATTTGTAAAGAAGAAGGATGGGACTCTCCGGATGTGTGTAGACTATCGTGGATTGAATAAAGTCACTATAAAGAATAGATACCCTCTACCACTCATATCCGAGCTCTTGGAACGCCTTGGAAAAGCAAAATTCTTCACGAAGATTGACCTTTGAGAAGCTTACAACCTTGTCAGGATCAGAGAAGGAGACGAATGGAAGACAACATTTCGGACAAGGTATGGCCATATTGAATATGTAGTTATGCCATTTGGTCTCACAAATGCTCCAGCTGTCTTTCAACATATGATGAATGATATCTTCCGAGAATATTTAGATGATTTTGTTGTAATATACCTTGATGATATCTTGATATTTTCCAAAAATCTAGAAGATCATGAATGCCATGTAAAGATAGTCTTAGAGAAACTAAGAGAAAAAGGATTATATGCGAAATTGGAGAAGTGCTCTTTCCATAAGACAGAAGTGGAATTTTTAGGGTACATTGTATCAGATAAAGGAAATTTTTATGGACCCTAATAAGATTGAGACAATCCTTGATTGGCAACCACCTTCATGTGTTCGAGATGTACAATGTTTTTTGGGGTTTGCCAATTTCTACAGGATATTCATCAGAGATTACTCCAAGATAGTAACACCTCTTACCAAGCTTACCGGAAACTCCAAATTCTCATGGACCAAGCTTACCTTTCAGACCTTGAAATCAGCATTCACTACCGCCCCAATTCTAGTTCATCCTGTTTCCAGTAAGCCCTTCTTCCTTGAGACAGATGCATCAGACTTTGCTCTAGGAGCCATTCTTTCCCAATATGGAGATGATGGACACCTACATCCAGTTGCATATCATTCAAGGAAGTTTTCCCCTCCAGAAATTAATTATGAAATTCATGATAAAGAACTTCTTGCCATAGTAGACGCATTTGATACCTGGCGTCATCATCGAGAAGGAGCAGCTCATAAAGTCATTGTGTATTCAGATCACAAGAACCTAGAATATTTTATGATCACCCGGATTCTCAATAGAAGGCAATCTCGATGGAGTAATTTTTTATCCAGATTCAACTTTGTCATCACATACCGTCCAAAACGTCAACAGTGTCAGTCAGATGCCTTGTCAAGAAGATCTTACCTTGCACCAAAGAAGGGTGAAGAGGCCTTTGATCAACAAGAGAGTGTATTACTCAAGCCTGAGCATCTCCACTTAGCAGCTATCCCTTCAACTCATCCTGAAGATTCAGCCTTGAATCATTTGATTCGTGAGAATTTACCACAAGATGAACTATTTTGTAATGTTAAGCAAAAAACTCAAGAAGGAAAAGTCCAAGAAGTAAATGAATTCGAGGAAAAGGATGGCTTATTGTTCTATAAAAACCTATCGTATGTCCCTCCAGGAAAACCCAGGATCCACGTGCTTCAACAACGTCATGGCAACCTTGCAGCAAGACATTTTGGAGTAAATAAAACAATAGAACTCATATCCAGGGATTTTTGGTGGCCTCAAATGTGGAAGGAAGTCAAAGAATATATCCGAACCTGTGACACTTGCAATAGATCTAAGGTACCATGACATAAGCCTCATGGCCTCTTGCAACCTTTACCTATTCCAGAAAGGCCATGGACTTCATTATCTATGGATTTCATCACAGACTACCAAAGTCAGATAAGTATTACGCCACTCTTGTTATTGTGGATAGATTCACAAAGATAGCACACTTCATTCCAACTACAAAGGCAATCACAGGTGCAACCACTGCTAGACTCTTTCTCAGATACATCTTTAGGCTTCATGGATTGCCTAATGATATTGTCAGTGATCGAGGTCCACAGTTCATATCCAGCTTCTGGAATAGTCTTTACAAGCTCCTTGGTGTTCAAGTTAAACTATCCACAGCAAATCATCCACAGACTGATGGACAAACAGAACGGGTGAATCAAGTCCTTGAGCAATATCTCCGTTGCACTAGCAACTACCATCAAAATGATTGGTTTGAGCTTTTACCATTTGCAGAGTTTGCTTATAACAATAGTGTTCATGCATCTACAAAGCAAACTCCCTTCTTTGCAAACTATGGACAACATCCAAGGATGGATATAAACCTCTCAAATCATGTCAAGAACCCAGCTGCCAGAGACAAGGCCCAGTACCTGATGGACATTCACAAAGAACTCAAGGAAGAGATCTGTAAAGCTCAAGAACAATATAAGTACTATGCAGATCAACATCGTGTTCAGAATCCATCATATCAAATTGGAGATAAAGTATGGTTATTCCGAAGCAATTTGCAAACTTCAAGGCCTTGTCCAAAGTTAGATCATCGAAGATTTGGTCCATTCACCATCTTGGCCAAGATTAACCCAGTCACCTTCAAGCTCTAGCTACCAAGTACCATGAGAATACATCCAGTTTTCCATGTATCCATGTTGAAACCATATCAGATGTCACCATTGAGGGGGGAGAGACCTAGTCCTTCACCACCTATCGAGATTGATGACCATGAAGAATTTGAAGTCGAGCATGTCCTCGATTCCAGAATATCCCGAGGAAGATTGGAATACCTTATTCATTGGAAAGGGTATGACATCAGTGATCGTACTTGGGAACCTGTAGAAAACCTTCAAAGAGCACCAATCAAGGTTCAAGAATTCCATCAGAGAAATCCAAGGAAGTCGAGACCAAATAACATGACCGCTCCTCGTGGAACTCGTCGCTTGAGGGGGAGGTGATGTCATGGGCAAAGGAAACCCCTAACCTTGGATTCCATGTGAACTCTATATCTCATGATTGGTTCAGATATTTATATATATATAACCTCTAAATAAACTTAAGTGAGAGTGTCTAAATAAACTTAAGTGAGAGTTCCTAATTCTTTGAGAGATTAACTGAAGGTAAATGAGCAATTAGAGATCGAAACATTTTTATTACATTTGTATCCTACTTTACCTATGTTTTATTTCTAGCTCTCCCCTTAATCTATTTTTCTATCTTGGTGAATTTGAATGCATGTACACACACACACACACACATACATACATGCATTCACAAACACACACACACACACACACACACACACACATATATATATATATATATACATATATATATATATATATATATATATATATATATATATATATATATATATATATATATATATATATATTCACAAACACACACACACATATATATATATATATATATATATATATATATATATATATATATATATATATATATATATATATATATATATATATATATATATATATATATATATATATATGTGTGTGTGTGTGTGTGTGTGTGTGTGTGTGTGTGTCTGTGTATGAATATGTATGTATGTCTCTGTGCGTGTGTGTAACGTATGTATGTATGTGTCTTTGTATATGTATTTGTATGGATCTGTGCATAGAGAAACAAGTTCAAGATCTTCTACATGCACTACATACCTATTACACATTTATAAGGGTAAACACAAACTGTTGCATGTAAGAGTTCTTTAACTAAATGTGTACATATCTTATGTGTACTTTGAGGTGTAGCAGACTAAATGTCTTGTCAATTTATCTAGGAAGCTTTTATATCAGTTATGAAACCAAAGCCATTAATCTCAAACGATGACATCAGTGATGGTGTTTGACTTTAATCTCAAACCATGACACTTCAATTATCTAGGAAGCTTTGATGATGTTTGACTTTAATCTCAAACTATGATGCTTCATATATCTTCAATACTAAGTTAACACCTTACAATCTTTTGTGATCTCCTTATGGTGGATTGCCAATCTATCATACATCTTCAACTCAAGGGATTGACTCACTTGGTTGTACTCTTAACACGGTGATTTAGATTCACTAGGTCTGTTTTCATCTAACTTGATAACTAAGCCGAATTTTTCTACTACCTCTCAAAACTTCTATAAGGAAAATTTCACAAACTTTATTCAAGATATTGATTGACTCTGTTAGAGTGTCAACTTAGAGCTTAATCATAGATTGACTTAGTTAAACTTTCATTGCTTGGGAGAATCTTACTAAGATCTCTCTTAATAAATCTATATAGGATTTGTGATAAAGAACTAGAAAGTCATTACTTGGAGGTCTCATTAATTAAATGAGACTATAATAGTCATATCAAAATCCTTTATGAAGGTCTTGGAAAGTGCTTTGAACTTCAAGATCTTCAAAATTTCCAATTTATTGATACATAAATTTGTGGTCATACTCTTCATCATCAAGTACTCCATCTTTATTTATGAACTTTCACTTCCAATTGGAATTGAGTCTTACTTCAAGTCATGTGCCCAAGACTAAATGGTACCTACCATCTCAAGGTTTAATGCCCCAAACAATCATTCCTACATTAATGTTAATATAACATAAGAATTCCCATACCACCATACTCTATATCCAACAGTGGTGTGTGGATGATATCTATCTTAAATTCCAAATTTAATCTAACTTTACAAAACGTTTTACTTAAACTCTTCTTGCCATAATTTGAATACATGGAATTGGTTCTATTTCTTCTCTCCTACTTAAGGTTTTAGTGATTCTAACTTAGGATCACTCTATGATCTAATATTCTCCCATGCTTATGTTAGAAACTTCAAACCTTGTCATGGAATAAACATCAATTCCTTATTTCTAAGGTTTTATGTGTAATCCCAAATAACATGAGTGATATTCAAGACTTACTCACTTTATATTCAACTAACTTTGACTGACAACCACTTATTCTTGACCTTTAGACACCTTTCCGACAAAAGTCTTAAATGGACACCCTTCTACTCCTTAAATCTAAGCATCTAGAAATGCTTCTGACTTTCTCTCAAAAATCCCTTTAAGGATAGGTGAATACAAGTTTCACCTTTCATTCATTTAAGTACCATTAGTGATTATTTTAGATTACATACTTGGAAATCAAACTCCTATCTTACACTTTGATTTCTCTTAGAGAAAAATCATGTTTGGAATGCTTTAGTCAATATCATGGTTGCAACCATCCTTCTTATTTCACGGGATCCCAACACTAGCCTTAGTATGCCATGAAGTTACTTTTTGAGCAACTCCTTCTTTGCCAAACATCTTGAATCCTAAAAGGTGTTCTTCTATCTATATATATATAACCTCTAAATAAACTTAAGTGAGAGTGTCTAAATAAACTTAAGTGAGAGTGCCTAATTCTTTGAGAGATTAACTGAAGGTAAATGAGCAATTAGAGATCAAAACATTTTTATTACATTTGTATCCTACTTTAGCTATGTTTTATTTCTAGCTCTTCCCTTATTCTAGTTTTCTATCTTGGTCAATTTGAATTTGTTTTTTCTCTCTTATGTTATTCTTTGTGAATGTCCTTTGGGTTTATTTTGTTTTCCCCTATCTTTTTCCCCATAGTCTATTTCATGCAATCATATCTCATGACGCCATTCACCAGATTATTTTTAGGTGAGTTATCCAAACACAATAGTAGTTGCACGAACCGTTGCGTGTAAGAGTTGGGAAGTGTAGCTTCTTTCGTGTGGAGCATGTGACATACGTTATGCCTACTGTGAGGTGTAACAGACATGGTCAATACTTTATGCCTACTAAACATGTCCGTGTAACAGACTAAATGTCTTGTCAATTAAGAAACCAAAGCGCTTAATCCTCATATATTCTGTGGTTATTTGTTTTGATTTTTTTTCGCGTCTGGACACACCGAAGAACGCCCTCATGATGGCACATTTCAAGTCCATGTTATTTTTGTTTCAAATCTGTGGTTATTTGTTTTGAGAAATACCGTGCACGAGTGGATGTTCGTCTTTGACTACCATTGAGCTCGTAAAAACGTAGCCCTACCGCTATATAAACACCCCGCGAGTCAGGCTTACTACAAACAACGCATCCAACAGTGAGATATAAAGCAGCTTCGAGATCTCACTGAAATGGCGCTGAGGGCAGCTTCGCTCCTCATAGTATTGGTTGCTGTGGTCGCTGCCGCGGCGGTGACAGCCCGTGATCAACACCAACAGGCCTCCACACTAGGCGAGTATACTTCCCTGCGCATTTTCGTTTTTACATGGTCCATCAATTGTGACTTTTCACGTCAACTAAATTACGGTTGCAGGCCGAGAAACGGAAGGATGGACCGTCCTCAAACAGGCAGTTGGCGATGTCGTCAACGACCAAGATGACGTTGGTAAGTAGCTGACTGGCAATGTCAACCAGCTGTTTAGTGTACAATTGCAGACTGATTGTGGACAATTATATCGTCATTAATCACCTGTGCATTGATCTATTGGGGGTCCGTGTGCTTATATGCTCCTGCGCATATGTGTGTTTTTCTCCATCAGAACCAGAACCATATGCATACGGGCAGTGGGTTGCATTTCAACTGTCCTATACTGGGGAAGGTAGTCTCTACATTCGAAACGCAAGTCTCCCATGGGGAAAGTGGTATGACTATCCAGACAAGGATCGTGAGGTTGCTGCTCCGAATGGCCAAGCAATAGCTCCGGGGAGCATCCTCTACGTTGCCGCGTGCGGGAGAGAGAATTCCCCATCCGGAACGGAGGGCACATTTGAAATCTGGAGCAGTACGTCGAAAGTTGCGCATGTCTATTTCGATTGCCCATGGAGTGGAAGCAACAAGCTGGAAATAAACCGCTTCTCCACCCAGTACTTGCTTGATTTCAACACCGCGCCTTCCAGCGGTCCCATCGGAATAATCCCTTTCGCCATCTACCAAAAATGAATGACACCATGAATGCCCATCATCATGCTCCTCCTTATCATCATCCGCCGATGCTCCTAAATAAACGCAGCTTTTCTTTAAACAATAATATATGTACATGCACTTGTAAAGCTTTTCTGGACACATGAATGTCCCTATGCTTAACCACATGAAAACATTACATAAGTTTCACTTTGATTTTGAAGTAAAATTATTTAAGATAATATAATTCACCTGTAATGAAACATGTTTTAAGAAAAATTAGACGAAATATCTTGGGAGAGATTATACCCAACATCTTGTAACTGTTTTATCTCTATCTCTATTGTGAAAAATTATTTCTCAGTACTATATTTCTCTTTGCATGCACATGAATGTCTCTATTTCATCTCTCTATCTTCATACATACACACCCACATGTGACCATGATAATGCAATATAAAATCTTTGTATATCCAAGAGGTCTAACCAAAATTGCACACCTTCAACTTCATTTATGATAAAAAATTATTTTGAATATTAAAGATCCCAAGAAAGATAGAAAATTTACTTTCTTGTTTTCCAATTACCTTAGGTCTATGGTTATTTCCATGGGTCCATATACTTGTTTGGATGTTAGAGGCTCCAATTTTTCGAAGATATTTCAACTTACTATTTCCTTTGCAACTTTCGAATTCTGTCTAATTTCTAAAGTATTGAAACACTTAACAAATATTTTTTCTCCAAAAGATCTAGAATTTAGAACTCATCTTGAGGTTTTACCTTCATCTTATTAGGAAATTTTCGTACTTTCATTCGAGGGTCAAATCCACCAAGTCATGCCACATTAAAAACTCATCAGAGAAACTAACTTTATTTATTATGATAAAATCTTTCTTGTGCGATGCTCCTCTTATCCTTATTTCTATGAACTCTTTCCACATTTACAAAAATATGATACCCATTGAATACAAAAGTTCTCAAGATAATTCAATTTATTTTTAAGCTTATTTGTCACTTCATGCATGTATTGTGTTTATTAAACATAGTCAAGAAAGAATTCTACACATAAGAGGAGTGTGTCCTCAACATTTTACTCAAAAGTACTGAGATATCCAAGATCTTGAGAGCCTTACTATTACCAAATATTTTGAATTTTATGTCCAAACTTAGCCCATATGTTTGTGTTGAGGATTCTATTATATATTAATCTTAGCATATATTCATTTTTCAAAATCCATTGGTAGATACAAATATGTAAAATCAGTTCCAATAGTTTACACTTACATTGTCATATTAGCTATTTATGAACCTATCATTTATGTTTAAATATCCTTTAACATGAATACTCTTTATATTTATAACTTGTTGCCTTCGTGTTAGTATGTAGCTTCTATGTATTGAAACATCTTCTTACGTATCTATAATATCTCTCCTTGATTGTTTTCATGCTAACATAGATATAAAAAATATATTATTACTAGATATAACATTTATATCAAAGGGAGCACTAAATTATGTCCTTTATGTGGTTTTGAGAAAGTACACACCTGATTAAAATGTGAAACACATAGGGAAATAATACAAGAATATATAATTATTAGAAGAAGTTTGAAAACCCAAGATTGATAGGTGTGGATAATTGGACTCAACAAGATACAAAAGACCCCATAACCTCAATTCTATTTGTATGAAAGATGATATCTAAAATTGAAGAATCCTCTTGACGGACATAAACGAGATACAAGAAATATTAGGAGAGGATCGTTTAGTATGAGCTACAAGAGGACATGACTAGATGTGCGAAAACAAATCTAGGGAATATCAAAACGAGCAGGTAAATAAGAACATGTGTTGCAACTTAGAAAGTAATGAATTAAAGAATGTGACTCCTTCAGCCCTTGAGATTGGCTATAGGTGTTCAAGGGTGGTGGCATTAAGGTGGTTAGGAATGAATTAATTCATCAAAGATGTCACCAATTTAGAATACATCTTCAACTCAAGGGATTGATTCACTTGTTTGTACTCTCAAAAACGTGATCTAGATTAGCTTAGTCTAATTTCATCTTAGTTGATTAATAAGTCCACATAATCCTAAAGAAAAAGTTTCAAAACATAGCCCTACAAAGTTTCGTGTTAATCAATGCATTTTCAGATGGTCAAGTAACAAAAAATCTAGTTTTTAGGATCACCACAATTTTCTAGATTAAGAAAATTGAAGTCTTGAAGGGTTGCAACATGGAAAAAGATGATTGATCCATGTTTTACAGTCACGATGAGCTCACATTTAAGGGTGGAGATGCACCAGAGCTTAAACAAAAGAGGATCGACAAGTTTTATTTTTATTTCTAATAGATCCTAAGTGAATGGCCAAGAGAAAATATCTAGACTTCTTCCAAAAATAGGAGCTAATCCTATGCAAATCCATATCAACATTGATCAGGTGGTCCAAGTCTTCCTAGATTCAAGGGTGGATAATGAGGGCACCTTTGTTCTCCTCCTTTTCCCTAGATTTCATAAGAGGAATCAATCCCATCCATTCTATGAATCAAATGGTTATAATAAAAAGTACTTGATACTATGGTTTGGAGTTGATTTCTCCATGATCCAAAGGCCTAGATTCACTCGAAAAACTATAAAAACCCACCTCTAACTCATGGAGGATCATTGTTAAGCATCCATATGGCCTTGAAAGCACATGCTTTCCTTATGAGGATCACCCTGAGTTCAGTGTCTGAGGATCTAAAGAGGGCTCCTAAGAGCATAGTTCCTAGACTCAAATTTGAGTTAGAATTCCTAACTAGGATAGACTTGCAAACTCCATGGTTTCTCGCTCTTTCCTCACCCTTAGTGGAGCTTGCGACTGAGTTCAAGTTGGTTTCATTGGTCTTAAATTGTCTAGATAGACATTATGTTGCTAGATAGATAAAGGGTTACTAATGTCGTTCCTATCTTCTCCATGTGCCATTTAGTTGAACTGTCATGGTGGAATCCTCATGCGGACTACCTTTGACCATTAGATTGCCAAGCTTGTCATGCAATGATGCTCATGGACATATATTGCATTACAATCTCTTTTAATTATGGCCAGCTTGTCTCCATATGCCTTTGTCTCCTACGTTCTTTTACATACTTTGAATTTTATGTGCACACTTAGCCCATATGTTTGTCTAGAGGATTTTATTAACTATTAATCTTGGCATATATTCATTTTTCAAAATACATTGCTAAATACAAATATGTAAAATCAGTTCCAATAGCTTACACTTACATTGTCATATTAGATCTTTATGAACCTATCATTTATGTCCAAATATCCTTTAACATGAATACTCTTCATATTTATCACTTATTGCCTTCGTGTTAGTATGTAGCTTCTATGTATTGAACCATCTTCTTACGTATCCATAATATCTCTCCTTAACTCTTTTCATGTTAAAATAGATGTAAAGAATATATTAGTAGTAGATATAACATTTCTATCAAGGAAGCAATAATTGTGTCCTTTATGTGGTTTTGAAAAAGTATACTCTTGATTACAATGTCAACCACACAAGGGAAATAGTATAAGACTATACAATTATTAGAAGAAGTTTGATAACCCATGATTGATAGGTATATTGGATAATTGGACTCAACAAGATACAAAAGACCCCATAACCCCAATTCTATTTGTATGAAAGATGATATCTACAATTGAAGAATTCTCTTGAAGGACATGAACGAGATACATTAAATATAAGGGGAGAATCTTCTCACTCATTCCTCACCCTTAGTGGAGCCTGTGAGTGAGTTAGGGTTGGGCTTATTCTTCTTAAAATTCTTGAGATAGAAATTATGTTGCTAGATAGATATAGGGTCACTTATGTGGTTCCTATCTTCTCCCATGTGGAATTTAGTTGATCTTTCATGGCGGAATCATCATGCAGACTACCTTTGACCATTGACTTACAGACATGATTAATCTCCATCCCAAATAAATCTAGAGAATTTCATCTATATTATCTTATTTTTATTTTTCCGTAAGGTCTTGATTTCTCTTCACGGAGGTAAGTCCAAAGAAATATTGAAAAAAATGTTCTCAAAATTGTTTTTGGTTCTTCTATACAACGTCACCATCAAATGTTATCACTACCGAAATTTAATAACAATCCTGTACACATAAAGGTCACTAAGGGCATGGTTGGATTGTAATGCAATACATGTCCATGAGCATCATGGTAGGACATGCTAGGCAATCTTATGGTTGAAGGCATTCCACATGACCGTTCCACCATGTCAGTTCAACTAACTGCCACATGTGACTGGACAGAAACCATAGTAGTGACCCTATATCTGTTGAGGAATGCAACATCTATCTCAAGAATTCTAAGACCAATAAACCCAACTATAACTCACTCACATGCTCCATTGAGGGTGAGAAAAGAGAGACACACCATTAAGTTTATAGGTCTATCCTAGTTTGGAAGTCTAACTTAAATTTGAATCCAGTAGGAACTATGCTCTTACAAGCCTTCTCTGCTAGTGCTCCCATGGTCTTCACTTACTTATAGATGTTAGATTTCATATTCTTCACTGGCCAGGAGACATGCAAAGGCACATGAAATTTGGAATGTAAGATGGTTTCTTTTGTATCAATGAAATAATCTTCCTCTTTAGGAACGAGTTCCATGAGAAGAAACCATGTTTTTGGGTTTTCTGGTTTGGGATTCAATGGATTCTTCTTCTATAACTCACAAATCTTGATTGGTTTGGGATTCCCTTTTGTGGGCATATATGCCAAATTCATTTGCACGTCAGAGAATCTCTTCTTCAAGAACTTATATTGCACCTCGGTGTGCTTAATGCACGCATGGAACATTGGGGTCGTCAAAACCATGAATGTGCTCTGAATTTCTATGAAAACACTAGTTACAAAGATTTGGCCAACATCCCAACCCCTCCATAAGGCATTTGTGGCAATAAGACTTGAAATTAGCTAAGGAGGCAACCATACATTCAGCCTTAGAACTAGAAATGGCCATAATAGGCCATTTCATTCTCGACCAAGGTGTGCATGAGCTACCAAGCATGAAACGAAAAGCACTTCTGGACACATGAATGTCCCTATGCTTAACCACATGAAAACATTACATAAGTTTCACTTTGATTTTGAAGTGAAATTATTTAAGATAATATAATTCACCTATAATGAAACATGTTTTAAGAAAAATTAGACGAAAGATCTTGGGAGAGATTATACCCAATATCTTGTAACTGTTTTATCTCTATCTCTACTGTGAAAAATTATTTCTCAGTACTATATTTCTCTTTGCATGCACATGAATGTCTCTATTTCATCTCTCTATCTTCATACATACACACCCACATGTGACCATGATAATGCAATATAAAATCTTTGTATATCCAAGAGGTCTAACCAAAATTGCACACCTTCAACTTCATTTATGATAAAAAATTATTTTGAATATTAAAGATCCCAAGAAAGATAGAAAATTTACTTTCTTGTTTTCCAATTACCTTAGGTCTATGGTTATTTCCATGGGTCCATATACTTGTTTGGATGTTAGAGGCTCCAATTTTTCGAAGATATTTCAACTTACTATTTCCTTTGCAACTTTCGAATTCTGTCTAATTTCTAAAGTATTGAAACACTTAACAAATATTTTTTCTCCAAAAGATCTAGAATTTAGAACTCATCTTGAGGTTTTACCTTCATCTTATTAGGAAATTTTCGTACTTTCATTCGAGGGTCAAATCCACCAAGTCATGCCACATTAACAACTCATCAGAGAAACTAACTTTATTTATTATGATAAAATCTTTCTTGTGCGATGCTCCTCTTATCCTTATTTCTATGAACTCTTTCCACATTTACAAAAATATGATACCCATTGAATACAAAAGTTCTCAAGATAATTCAATTTATTTTTAAGCTTATTTGTCACTTCATGCATGTATTGTGTTTATTAAACATAGTCAAGAAAGAATTCTACACATAAGAGGAGTGTGTCCTCAACATTTTACTCAAAAGTACTGAGATATCCAAGATCTTGAGAGCCTTACTATTACCAAATATTTTGAATTTTATGTCCAAACTTAGCCCATATGTTTGTGTTGAGGATTCTATTATATATTAATCTTAGCATATATTCATTTTTCAAAATCCATTGGTAGATACAAATATGTAAAATCAGTTCCAATAGTTTACACTTACATTGTCATATTAGCTATTTATGAACCTATCATTTATGTTTAAATATCCTTTAACATGAATACTCTTTATATTTATAACTTGTTGCCTTCGTGTTAGTATGTAGCTTCTATGTATTGAAACATCTTCTTACGTATCTATAATATCTCTCCTTGATTGTTTTCATGCTAACATAGATATAAAAAATATATTATTACTAGATATAACATTTATATCAAAGGGAGCACTAAATTATGTCCTTTATGTGGTTTTGAGAAAGTACACACCTGATTAAAATGTGAAACACATAGGGAAATAATACAAGAATATATAATTATTAGAAGAAGTTTGAAAACCCAAGATTGATAGGTGTGGATAATTGGACTCAACAAGATACAAAAGACCCCATAACCTCAATTCTATTTGTATGAAAGATGATATCTAAAATTGAAGAATCCTCTTGACGGACATAAACGAGATACAAGAAATATTAGGAGAGGATCGTTTAGTATGAGCTACAAGAGGACATGACTAGATGTGCGAAAACAAATCTAGGGAATATCAAAACGAGCAGGTAAATAAGAACATGTGTTGCAACTTAGAAAGTAATGAATTAAAGAATGTGACTCCTTCAGCCCTTGAGATTGGCTATAGGTGTTCAAGGGTGGTGGCATTAAGGTGGTTAGGAATGAATTAATTCATCAAAGATGTCACCAATTTAGAATACATCTTCAACTCAAGGGATTGATTCACTTGTTTGTACTCTCAAAAACGTGATCTAGATTAGCTTAGTCTAATTTCATCTTAGTTGATTAATAAGTCCACATAATCCTAAAGAAAAAGTTTCAAAACATAGCCCTACAAAGTTTCGTGTTAATCAATGCATTTTCAGATGGTCAAGTAACAAAAAATCTAGTTTTTAGGATCACCACAATTTTCTAGATTAAGAAAATTGAAGTCTTGAAGGGTTGCAACATGGAAAAAGATGATTGATCCATGTTTTACAGTCACGATGAGCTCACATTTAAGGGTGGAGATGCACCAGAGCTTAAACAAAAGAGGATCGACAAGTTTTATTTTTATTTCTAATAGATCCTAAGTGAATGGCCAAGAGAAAATATCTAGACTTCTTCCAAAAATAGGAGCTAATCCTATGCAAATCCATATCAACATTGATCAGGTGGTCCAAGTCTTCCTAGATTCAAGGGTGGATAATGAGGGCACCTTTGTTCTCCTCCTTTTCCCTAGATTTCATAAGAGGAATCAATCCCATCCATTCTATGAATCAAATGGTTATAATAAAAAGTACTTGATACTATGGTTTGGAGTTGATTTCTCCATGATCCAAAGGCCTAGATTCACTCGAAAAACTATAAAAACCCACCTCTAACTCATGGAGGATCATTGTTAAGCATCCATATGGCCTTGAAAGCACATGCTTTCCTTATGAGGATCACCCTGAGTTCAGTGTCTGAGGATCTAAAGAGGGCTCCTAAGAGCATAGTTCCTAGACTCAAATTTGAGTTAGAATTCCTAACTAGGATAGACTTGCAAACTCCATCGTTTCTCGCTCTTTCCTCACCCTTAGTGGAGCTTGCGACTGAGTTCAAGTTGGTTTCATTGGTCTTAAATTGTCTAGATAGACATTATGTTGCTAGATAGATAAAGGGTTACTAATGTCGTTCCTATCTTCTCCATGTGCCATTTAGTTGAACTGTCATGGTGGAATCCTCATGCGGACTACCTTTGACCATTAGATTGCCAAGCTTGTCATGCAATGATGCTCATGGACATATATTGCATTACAATCTCTTTTAATTATGGCCAGCTTGTCTCCATATTCCTTTGTCTCCTACGTTCTTTTACATACTTTGAATTTTATGTCCACACTTAGCCCATATGTTTGTCTAGAGGATTTTATTAACTATTAATCTTGGCATATATTCATTTTTCAAAATACATTGCTAAATACAAATATGTAAAATCAGTTCCAATAGCTTACACTTACATTGTCATATTAGCTCTTTATGAACCTATCATTTATGTCCAAATATCCTTTAACATGAATACTCTTCATATTTATCACTTATTGCCTTCGTGTTAGTATGTAGCTTCTATGTATTGAACCATCTTCTTACGTATCCATAATATCTCTCCTTAACTCTTTTCATGTTAAAATAGATGTAAAGAATATATTAGTAGTAGATATAACATTTCTATCAAGGAAGCAATAATTGTGTCCTTTATGTGGTTTTGAAAAAGTATACTCTTGATTACAATGTCAACCACACAAGGGAAATAGTATAAGACTATACAATTATTAGAAGAAGTTTGATAACCCATGATTGATAGGTATATTGGATAATTGGACTCAACAAGATACAAAAGACCCCATAACCCCAATTCTATTTGTATGAAAGATGATATCTACAATTGAAGAATTCTCTTGAAGGACATGAACGAGATACATTAAATATAAGGGGAGAATCTTCTCACTCATTCCTCACCCTTAGTGGAGCCTGTGAGTGAGTTAGGGTTGGGCTTATTCTTCTTAAAATTCTTGAGATAGAAATTATGTTGCTAGATAGATATAGGGTCACTTATGTGGTTCCTATCTTCTCCCATGTGGAATTTAGTTGATCTTTCATGGCGGAATCATCATGCAGACTACCTTTGACCATTGACTTACAGACATGATTAATCTCCATCCCAAATAAATCTAGAGAATTTCATCTATATTATCTTATTTTTATTTTTCCGTAAGGTCTTGATTTCTCTTCACGGAGGTAAGTCCAAAGAAATATTGAAAAAAATCTTCTCAAAATTGTTTTTGGTTCTTCTATACAACGTCACCATCAAATGTTATCACTATCGAAATTTAATAACAATCATGTACACATAAAGGTCACTAAGGGCATGGTTGGATTGTAATGCAATACATGTCCATGAGCATCATGGTAGGACATGCTAGGCAATCTTATGGTTGAAGGCATTCCACATGACCGTTCCACCATGTCAGTTCAACTAACTGCCACATGTGACTGGACAGAAACCATAGTAGTGACCCTATATCTGTTGAGGAATGCAACATCTATCTCAAGAATTCTAAGACCAATAAACCCAACTATAACTCACTCACATGCTCCATTGAGGGTGAGAAAAGAGAGACACACCATTAAGTTTATAGGTCTATCCTAGTTTGGAAGTCTAACTTAAATTTGAATCCAGTAGGAACTATGCTCTTACAAGCCTTCTCTGCTAGTGCTCCCATGGTCTTCACTTACTTATAGATGTTAGATTTCATATTCTTCACTGGCCAGGAGACATGCAAAGGCACATGAAATTTGGAATGTAAGATGGTTTCTTTTGTATCAATGAAATAATCTTCCTCTTTAGGAACGAGTTCCATGAGAAGAAACCATGTTTTTGGGTTTTCTGGTTTGGGATTCAATGGATTCTTCTTCTATAACTCACAAATCTTGATTGGTGCTATCTAAGGATTCTCTAAGAGTTCCCAAGTATGATAACTAATGTTAAATCCTTTAGAATGAGAAAGGTATTCCAAATATCATTCGGATATTCCTAAATCTATAGCATGCATGACCGCATATTCTTTATGCTCTTTAGCGTTATTAGATGGTGAAGTTCTAGAGGTATCCCCCCTTAATTGTGAAATGTGACATGCTTCTAACATCGATACATGAAAAATTTCCAGTACTCTGATGGTCCTTGGTATTGGGGACTCAAGGATCACTAAATTGATGTGAGAATGATGCAAAAATGCCATAATCTTTGATGCTCTATCATTGCTCAAGAGTATGGGAATAAGCCCCAAATTTCATTCTTTTCATCGTCCACAATCAAAGCACGATGACTTCCAAGACTTGTAGGTGCTAAAGGATGGTCCAAATGGAAATAAAATAGCTAGAAAAGAAATAGGTGATGTCATGATGCAATTGGAACTCACTTTTTGAATTATATATATTTTTTATTGGTGAACGAGTCAACTATGTGATATTTCAAGATCACATACTAACCCCCTACTCCTTCAATAAGAATAGACCATCCTAGCTACTCTCTACATAATATGTAGAAATTTCACTCGTTTACTCAATCTATATAGATCATTTTGAAAGAAGACATCTTATTTTAGGTCTTTTTTCTCCTTCAAATGTAACCCATTTATAGTGATTTCAATCTTGTTTAAAATCATACATAGTTCAAGTTTCAAAACCCACCTAAATGGATAGAAATAACCATAAGTCTCTATCTATAGTTAATCAACACTACGTGAGGCATTTGTGGCAATAAGACTTGAAATTAGCTAAGGAGGCAACCATACATTCAGCCTTAGAACTAGAAATGGCCATAATAGGCCATTTCATTCTCGACCAAGGTGTGCATGAGCTACCAAGCATGAAACGAAAAGCACTTCTGGACACATGAATGTCCCTATGCTTAACCACATGAAAACATTACATAAGTTTCACTTTGATTTTGAAGTAAAATTATTTAAGATAATATAATTCACCTGTAATGAAACATGTTTTAAGAAAAATTAGACAAAATATCTTGGGAGAGATAATACCCAATATCTTGTAACTGTTTTATCTCTATCTCTATTGTGAAAAATTATTTCTCAATACTATATTTCTCTTTGCATGCACATGAATGTCTCTATTTCATCTCTCTATCTTCATACATACACACCCACATGCGACCATGATAATGCAATATAAAATCTTTGTATATCCAAGAGGTCTAACCAAAATTGCACACCTTCAACTTCATTTGTGATAAAAAATTATTTTGAATATTAAAGATCCAAAGAAAGATAGAAAATTTACTTTCTTGTTTTCCAATTACCTTAGGTCTATGGTTATTTCCATGGGTCCATATACTTGTTTGGATGTTAGACCCCAATAAGTCCATGAATCCAAGGTTAGAATGGTTCTGAACCATTCACTTGCATGCATGATTAATCTCCTTCCCAAATAAATCTAGAGAATTTCATGTATATTATATTATTTTTATTTCTCGGTAAGGTCTTGATTTGTCTTCGCGGAGGTAAGTTCAAAGCAATATTTAAAATCTTCTCAAAATTATTTTTGTTTCTTCTATATAATTTCAATGATACCACATGTACCTTGGAATCTTCGATCGATTCTAGTACCAAAAGCTCATATTTCAAATTTGATTGACTTGCTGAACCAAAAGATTAGAATGGGGATTCTTGAGCCATCAGGTGCTCCTATTCTAACCTTTGGTTCATAGTACCAAAGAAAAATGGGTCACTGAGGTTTATTCAGAATCTACAGCTGATAAATAAGGTGAAGATCAGAAATATGGGAACTACAACCATCGTAGATGAATACATAGAAGCCTTCCCAGGAATACCTATTTATTCGATGGGGGAATTGCACTTTGGATATGACCGATTCCAGTTAGCTCTTGAGAGTCGCCACTTGATGACCATGAGGACACCACTTGGGTTTGTGCGCATGTGCACTTTGCCACAAGGTGTGTAAGATTAGTAAATGTTGATATTTTTGTGCACTGATAAGGTTCCACTTTGCACGATACACATTTGATTACAGGTATTTTGCAACAGAAACATATTGGCCGGTGGCAAAAAACTATGATCAATGTGGCTTGAAGACAGGAGATGCAGAGAAGAGGACAACCTCGGGAACAAAAGTGAAGCTTGGAGCATGGCTCATGTAGATGGTGGTAACTTGCATGGTGCACTTAGGTGTAACATAATCCTGGTAGGAGATGGTTGAACCACACCCTAAGAGAGAGGATTAGGAAGTAATCCTCAACCATGGCTTTTGGGGCAAGTGGTTAGCCCATCACATTCCTAACCAAGAGGTTGTGAGTTCAATTCCTTACATTGGTATCAGAGCTTAGGAAGTAGGCTTGGGCAAGGTGGAATGATCCAATGGCCTCTAAAAAAGGCGCTTGGGCATCCTCTATGTGAAAGGGTAGGAATTGTGGAAGGCGCACGTCGATTTCAATGATGGACCTTACAATGATTGGGGTGTATCTCCCAATCCGTAGGTCGGATTGAGGCGTGTAATATACCGTTGGAAAGCTCTCGGAACGAACTTTCCAATGAGCTAGCTTGCAATGTGTGAATTCCTTGGGAATCCTTGGATGGAACTTGATTGAGTACATCCTGCCAGTCCCATAGCTGGTCAGGGTACATCCTGCCAGGGTACATCCAGGGTACATCCTACCAGTCCCATAGCTGGTCAGGGTACATTCCCGAGGGAGTTCAAGGGGGGAAGAATGTAACATAATCCTGGTAGGAGATGGTTGAACCACACCCTAAGAGAGAGGATTAGGAAGTAATCCTCAACCATGGCTTTTGGGGCAAGTGGTTAGCCCATCACATTCCTAACCAAGAGGTTGTGAGTTCAATTCCTTACATTAGGTCTCTCGAGACTATGCAGAAGGAGGGCATGGAGATCAATGCTGTAAATTTTTTGTGTACAATCAAAGCATGCTCGAATGCATCAGTTTTGCAAGAGGGCAGAGTTTTACACAGTTCATGTTTAGAATTTGGGCTTCATGATGCATATGCCATTTTCAACCATCTCTCCAATCTTGATGTCGTTACCTCGGTTTAGCTCAAAATAGTGGCAAATGGTTTTATTGCTCCTTGTAGATGCTCTTTCTCTATATCATTTACCCACTATCATAACTCAGATTTTGAATGGTAGGCATGCTATTGAGAAGGTCTTGGCTTCTGGTCAGGTGATAGAAGTAGAATATGAGGTATTTCAGGATCTTCCTTTACCCATGGGGATCCTTACAGATTTTGCAGTCCATTGTGGATGTCTAGATTGGTGATTCTATTGATCTTTTGATGGATGGCAAGTAAATCAATTGACATTCTACATCGAAATTCTTTCCCTATTGTATGTCCCAAATCATTCAGGTTGAGCCATTGCAAACGTAAAATGAAAGTGAAGCTACCAATCAGTGTGTTGAATGATGCACGGAAGAAGATGTACAACGTGAAAAAGAGGGGTACATGATAGGTTCTTATCGACTCCTCACCCAAAGTGATTATTAAATCCCTCTAGGTCCTTCAGCCCTTGAGATTGGCTATAGGTGTTCAAGGGTGGTGGCATTAAGGTGGTTGTGCTCTCAAAAACGTGATTTAGATTAGCTTAGTCTAATTTCATCTAAGTTGATTCATAAGTCCACATAATCCTAAAGAAAAAGTTTCAAAACGTAGCCCTACAAAGTTTCGTGTTAATCAATGCATTTTCAGATGGTCAAGTATCAGAAAATCTAGTTTTTAGGATCACCACAATTTTCTAGATTAAGAAAATTGAAGTCTTGAAGGGCTGCAGCATGGAAAAAGATGATTGATCCATGTTTTACAGTCACGATGAGCTCACATTTAAGGGTGGAGATGCACCAAAGCTTAAACAAAAGAGGATCGACAAGTTTTTATTTTTATATCTAATAGATCCTAAGTGAATGGCAAAGAGAAAATATCTAGACTTCTTCCAAAAATAGGAGCTAATCCTATGCAAATCCAAATCAACATTGATCAGGTGGTCCAAGTCTTCCTAGATTCAAGGGTGGATAATGAGGGCACCTTTGTTCTCCTCCTTTTCCCTAGATTTCATAAGAGGAATCAATCCCATCCATTCTATGAATCAAATGGTTATAATCAAAAGTACTTGATACTATGGTTTGGAGTTGATTTCTCCATGATCCAAAGGCCTAGATTCACTCAAAAAACTATAAAAACCCACCTCTAACTCATGGAGGATCATTGTTAAGCATCCATATGGCCTTGACAGCACATGCTTTGATTATGAGGATCACCCTGAGTTCAGTGTCTGAGGATCTAAAGAGGGATCCTAAGAGCATAGTTCCTAGACTCAAATTTGAGTTAGAATTCCAAACTAGGATAGACTTGCAGAATCCATGGTTGCTTGCTCTTTCCTCACCCTTAGTGGAGCTTGCGACTGAGTTAAAGTTGGTTTCATTGGTCTTAAATTGTTTAGATAGACATTATGTTGCTAGATAGATATAGGATCACTAATGTTGTTCCTATCTTCTCCATGTGGCATTTAGTTGAGCTATCATGGTGGAATCCTCATGCAGACTACCTTTGACCATTAGATTGCCGAGCTTGTCATGCAATGATGCTGATGGACATGTATTGCATTACAATCTCTTTTAATTATGGTCAGCTTGTCTCCATATGCCTTTGCCTCCTAAGTTCTTTTACATGCCTCCTTTCAAATCTTTCTATGTGTGAGAAGGCTTTGCAACTTTGCATAAAAGTGGTGAGAATTTTCTATTGTGATTGTGAGGATAATTCTCTAAATATTCAAAATTTATGACCCACATACGTACGTACTATCCCCAAGCACCCATGCATATGTCTAGTGCCTCCGATGAGGAGGTTTCCCAATGGAATTTTTACATGCTTGGTTAATGTATATTTCTACATGTTCCTGACTCGTGCACCTCAATTTCAATGTGTTTTGTACAAGCATGGAACATTGGGGTCTTTCAAACTATGAATGCGCTTTGAATTTCTATAAAAATACTAGTTACAAAGATTTGGCCAACACCCCAAGTCATCCATAAGGCATTTGTGCCCGTAAGACTTGAAATTAGCTAAGGAGGCAACCATATATTAAGCCTCAAAACTAGAAGTGGCCATAGTATGCCATATCTTTCTCAATTAATGTATGCATGAGCTACCAAGCATGAAACAAAAAGTACTTCAAGACACATGAATGTCTTGATACTTAACAAGTGGAAAAAATTACATGATTCTGAATTTCATTTTAATGTAAATAAATATAATTATACTTGATTTATAAATGTTTTAAGAAAAAGCATATGAAAGATCTCGAGAGAGATTATACAGAATATTTTGTTAATATTTTATCTCTCTATCTATTTTGAAAAACTATTTCTCACCACTATGTTTTTCTCTTCATGCACATGAATGTCTTCATTTCATCTCTGTATCTCTATACACACACACCCACATGTGACCATGATCATGCTCCTCCTCCTCCTCATCATCATCATTAGCCGTTTCTCCTAAATACAAGTAATTTTTCTTTAATAATAATATATGTATGTGCATTTGGAAGGTGTCCTAATCCATCATCTATCTCCATAGCACCCATAGCCACCTACCTTCCTTTTGCATTACATGTTTATTACCTCTCACATTTGGATCCGCTTTATCATCAATGTAGAAATTTTGTTTCTAGTTAATATGTTGATGAAAACATGTGTAGTTGAACTTGAACAACCCTCTTACAAGATCTGAATATAACTAATCATATACATGTTTTAGTATGGGAATCGGTTCAATAACATCTCATCTCTTCATATCTGGTAGTCCATCACTGCATGTCTAATGCTTCAATACTGTCTATTTCTGCAAGTACTTAATGCGTTGACCCCAATAAGGCCATGAATCCAAGGTTAGAATGGTTTTGATGTTGGTGCAATTCAAGCCTTCACATTTGGCTTGGAACCTTGGAAATTTGGTGTTGAAACCTTGGAAGTTTAATTCACTAAAAGAAAGGACCATGTGAACTTATGCTTATAAGTTCTTACTTCTTTACCCATTGTAAAAGTCTATATGACTTGGCATCTCATGTAATCACACCTACTTGATAGATTCGTGAAAAAAGGTAGTTGATTAATGGAGAGAATATCTCCCTACATTTAGTGGAGTGATCATAGGAGATTTGAATTTGAATTCAAACTCAAATTCAACTTAACTCCTATAAAAAGTGTAAGTCAAAAGTCGTGGTTGTCTAGCACCATTCCCGAGGCTAACATCTGTGATACTATAGCCTACACATCTCCAACTCATTAGGCTGCATCTATCAAGCCAATGAGATTGTACATTCATGTCAACTAATAGAAAGTTTTACATTCACTATCTCTGGTTTTCTCTGAGTCATCATCTCCACGTCTGTCAACTTTAACAAGGTATATCTCAGGATCTACTGAACCAAATCAAGTGCTTCAAGGCTTGTTGGAACCAACACAAAGTACTCTACAAGACTACAAAGCTTGAAGAAGTTTGGTTCAGCCATTTTTGAGAAATCGCCATCGAACTGCTCTCTGGTAGTTTTCTGCAGAGCTCCTAAAAAAGTCGGGAGTGTCCCCAACTTTGCTAAAGTGATTTCTCTGAGTATAGTCTATCATTTTATCTCATTCCACTTGAAAATGGTAGCTTAGTAAGCTAATAGAATATCTCTAGAAGGAAGTTTGCCAATTGTAACTGTACTGGTCATACTGAGTGAAAGACTGAGCAGGTATCATGACAAAAATAGAAAGTTTTTGAGCTTTGTGATTTACAAACTTATCTGTTTTGATCAAGTCATTACTCAAACCTTTTCCAAAGTACATATAGCATATTTTGGTATCATTTGGAAGCTCAAGGAGTCTACTAAGTATATCTGGAGTCAAAGAGGGCTGGTGCAAAGTAGGATTAGCAGCATCTACTCAATCTTCTGAGTGCATCCAACCATTTCTCCCAACAGTGGTATCAGAGCAAATAAGGTAAACATGGGAGATGGTTTTCCTTCATTCATTGACAAATTGGACAGGAACAATTACCAAGCTTGGTCTCTAAGGATGAAGACCTATCTACAAGGAAGAAGCTTGTTTGGATTCATATCAGGAGATGAGGAATTGCCCTCATTCAAAGCTAGAGGACTACCCACCAAGGATGAACAAGAGAGGCTCAACCAATGGTGTGCAAAAGATGCTTTGGCAAGGTCTTATCTTCTTAACTCTATATCTGATTTTCTTTTACCTCACATAAGGAATTGTAAGACTTCCCAAGAGACTTGGGAAACCTTTTCATCATACTTTTCTTCTAACACAAGAGCCAGAAAGAATCAATTGTGGATTGAATTCACAACCCTTAGGAAGCAACCAAAGCAATCAGCCTCAGAGTTTGTGACCAAGATCAAGGATGTGGCAGACCAACTAGCAAGCATTGGAGAGGAGATTGAAGAGGAACAAATAGTAAGGCAAGTAACAAATGGACTAAAGGCAGATGATAAGTGGGAAAGCTTCACCACTGCAATGGATCTCTACATGGACATGCATACCCCAGATCTCACAACTCTCATGGGCCAACTATTCACACATGAAGCAAAGTTTACAAAGGCTGGAGATCAATCAAAAGGTAATAACCCCTCTGCTCTATATACTGATAAGAAAGTTAAGGATAAAGGCAAAGGGAAGAAGCAAGAGGAAGAAGGCTCTACCTCCCAAGATAATTATGCAGGGAGAGGTAGATCTTCAAGAGGCAGGGGCAGAGGAGGTAAGCAAGGTAGGGGGAGACCCTACAAATCATCACCATGCAACATTTGTGGATTGTCTAACCACACCACAGATGAGTGCTACAGAAATTATAAGAATCAGAGAGGAAGAGGCTATCAAAGAGGTGGATACTCTCAAAGTAGAGGTAGATTCAACCAACACCAAGGCTACAATGGATACAACAATCAGTACAACAACAATTACAACCACAACCACAATGGTAACTATCAAGGTGGATTCAGAAATAGAAGGGATTACAATAACTACACAGAGGAGCAAGATGACTCCCTATTGATCATGAATATGACCTCCAAGACAGGTACAAATGATGATCATTTATTTTATATTGATTCAGGGTGCTCTAACCATGTAGTTGGTAATGTGGCACTACTCTCTGATTTGGAAGAACCCAAGGGCAAACATCAGGTACAGACAGGTGATGATACTAAACATTCTGTTGTAAAGATTGGAAATGTGAAAACTTGTGATGGGAATCAGAATCTATTGAGCAGGGTACTTTATGTGCCAACCATTACCAGAAACCTAATGAGTGTTGGTCAGATTGTGGGAAAAGGTTTGCAGGTCAGGTTCACTCAACATGGAGCATATGTAGAGGACCCAAGACATGGATTCAAAAGGATAGCCAAGGGAGAAAAATCAGGTAGATTATTTACTTTTGAGCTAGAAGACACCAAAAACATTGCTTTATACAATTATAAGGATCAAACACTTTCAGAGTTAGAAATATGGCACAAGAGGTTAGGTCACATAGGTGAAAGAACCCTAAAGCAAATGTGCAGGGATCAATGTGTGCTTGGGATACCTAATGTGTCCAAGCAACACATGATTTACAAGTGTGGTGCTTGTCAGTTTGGTAAGACTCACAGGTTGCCCTACTCAAGGAAAGGTTTCATGCATGAAGACTAACTAGACTTGGTACACACAGATGTTTGGGGACCTAGCAAG
Source organism: Ceratopteris richardii (assembly GCA_020310875.1). Classification (NCBI taxonomy): domain Eukaryota; kingdom Viridiplantae; phylum Streptophyta; class Polypodiopsida; order Polypodiales; family Pteridaceae; genus Ceratopteris; species Ceratopteris richardii. Next base: position 55,695 of record MU261373.1, read on the forward strand.
GATCCCTCCATTTCAGGTTCAAGCTACTATGTGTCCTTCATTGATGATTATAGCAGATGGACTGTGTTATACTTTATGAAGCATAAAGATGAAGTATTTAATTGTTTCAAGATATATCTTGCACTTGTTGAAAACCAAACAGGAAGAAACTTGAAGAGGCTAAGGTCAGATGGAGGAGGAGAATACTTCTCCAATGAGTTTGAAGATTTCTTGCAGGAAAGAGGCATCAAAAGGGAGATAACTACAAGGTACTCACCAGAACAAAATGGGGTAGCTGAAAGAAGGAATAGGCTTATTGTTGAAACAACTAGGTCTATGCTTAATGAAAAGAAGTTACCAAATTATCTTTGGGCAAAAAGTGTATCTACTGCCACCTATCTCATCAACAGGTTGCCATCAAAGTCTCTTGATGGCATGACACCTTATGAAGCTTGGCATGGTAAGAGACCATCATTGGATCATTGCAAAATTTTTGGTTGTGTAGCATATGTGCATATTCCCTCACAGGTAAGGGGAAAGCTAGACCCTAAAGCTGAAAAATGTATCTTCATTGGTTATGATTTGAACCAAAAAGGGTACAGATTCTACAACCCAACAAACAAAGGCTTCAAGGTAAGCAGAGATGTCATCTTTGATGAGAATGACTCATGGTATGAGAATGAATGCAGGAAGGTTAGTCTACCCTATGATATGGAAGATTTCCCAAGGATCACCAAGGAGGAACCAATCCAGAAAGAAGACTCAAGCTCAGATGATGATGATACAATTAACCTTGAGGAATTCAAGGCATGGAAGTCCAAAGGAAAGATCAAAATGAAGAAGCTAGAGGATATACCAGAATCCTCAACTCAAGCAATGAGGAGATCTCATAGAGAAAGTAAGAAGCCTATCAGATATGGGTATGACACTTCTCTTGTAACCAAGCATTCTGTATATCTTGCAAAGGATTTGTTGAATGAAGAACCAGGTACATATGAAGAGGCAATCACCAAACCAGAATGGAAAGGAGCTATGGATGAAGAAATGGTGGCTCTCAAGGAGAGTGACACATGGGACTTGGTACCGAAGAAAGACTCTATGAAGGTGATAGGATCCAGATGGATCTACAAACTAAAGAGAAACTCAGATGGAACAATCAACAGGTACAAAGCTAGGTTGGTAGCCAAGGGTTTTGCACAAACCCAAGGTATTGATTATGAGGAGACATTTTCTCCTGTGGCTAAGATGCTAACAATCAGAGTACTAGTAAGTATAGCTGCATCCAAGAATTGGAACATGTACCAATTAGATGTCAAGAATGCTTTCTTGAATGGATGGATATCTGAAGAAGTCTACATGTCACAACCACCTGGCTATGAAGATCCCAAGAAGGTAAATTATGTTTGTAAATTGAAGAAGGCTCTATATGGTTTGAAGCAGGCACCTAGAGCATGGAATTACAGGTTGACAACATATCTCCAAGACCAAGGATTTGTGATGAGTAAAGCAGACACTTCTCTATTCATAAAGAGGAGTAGTACAGAGGTAATCTACTTGTGTGTTTATGTTGATGACATCATCATTACAGGCAATGATGTCAATGGTATTAGACACATCAAAGGACAGATGATGAAGGAGTTCAAGATCAATGATCTTGGATTATTGAAATATTTTTTAGGTCTTGAGTTAGTCTACACCAATTCAGGTATATATATCACTCAAAAGAAGTATGTACAGGACATGGTGAAGAAGTTTAATTTGCAAGAAGCTAAAGTCTCAAGTACTCCAATGGAGGTCAACCTAAAGCTTAGTGCTCATGAAGGTGATGAAGTCCAAGACATTACAGGATATCAAAGTATGGTAGGTAGTTTGAATTATGCTACCTTAACCAGAATTGACATAGCATTTGGAGTTAGTGTGCTAAGCCAATTCATGCACAAACCAAGGGTACCTCACCTAGAGGCAGCAAAGAAGATCTTGAAGTATCTAAAAGGAACTCAAAACCATGGTTTGTACTTTCCTTATACATCAGATATTGATATTAAAGTATATTCAGATGCAGATTGGGCAGGATGCAAGGATGATAGGAGGAGCACATTAGGATATATATGTTTTGCAGGTGATAAACCTATTTCTTGGTCAGCCAAGAAACAGCCTACAGTAGCTTTGTCATCCACTGAAGCAGAATATAGAGGGCTAGCCAATGCCACTCAAGAAGCTATCTGGTTGAAGCTTCTATATACAGAGTTAGGCCTATATACAAGGCCACCTATTATCTTTGGAGATAACACAAGCTCTCTTCACCTTGCAGCTAATCCAATATATCATGCTAGAACCAAACACATAGAGGTTCATTACCACTATGTGAGAGAAAAATTGCTAAGCAAAGACATTCAATTGACTTATGTGTCCACTAATATGCAATGTGCAGATTTACTTACAAAAGCTCTAGATGGAAACAAGTTATGCAGATTCAAATCCATGATTGGATTGCAGGATGTGATTGAAGATTGAAGATGAAGACTTAAGCCAAAGTGTTTGGCTTGAGGGGGAGCTGTTGGTGCAATTCAAGCCTTCACATTTGGCTTGGAACCTTGGAAATTTGGTGTTGAAACCTTGGAAGTTTAATTCACTAAAAGAAAGGACCATGTGAACTTATGCTTATAAGTTCTTACTTCTTTACCCATTGTAAAAGTCTATATGACTTGGCATCTCATGTAATCACACCTACTTGATAGATTCGTGAAAAAAGGTAGTTGATTAATGGAGCGAATATCTCCCTACATTTAGTGGAGTGATCATAGGAGATTTGAATTTGAATTCAAACTCAAATTCAACTTAACTCCTATAAAAAGTGTAAGTCAAAAGTCACGGTTCTCTAGCACCATTCCCGAGGCTAACATCTGTGATCATTGAGTGTGTGAGTGCTACACTATAGCCTACACATCTCCAACTCATTAGGCTACATCTATCAAGCCAATGAGATTGTACATTCATGTGAACTAATAGAAAGATTTACATTCACTATCTCTGGTTTTCTCTGAGTCATCATCTCCAAGTCTATCAACTTCAACAAGGTATATCTCAGGATCTACTGAACCAAATCAAGTGATTCAAGGCTTGTTGGAACCAGCACAAAGTACCCTACAAGACTACAAGGTTTGAAGAAGTTTGGTTCAGCCATTTTCGAGAAATCGCCATCGAACTGCTCTCTGGTATTTTTCTGCAGAGCTCCTAAAAAGTCGGGAGTGTCCCCAACTTTGCTAAAGTGATTTCTCTGAGTATAGTCTATCATTTTATCTCATTCCACTTGCAAATGGTAGCTTACTAAGCTAATAGAATATCTCTAGAAGGAATTTTGCCAATTGTAACTGTACTGGTCATACTGAGTGAAAGACTGAGCAGGTATCATGACAAAAATAGAAAGTTTTTGAGCTTTGTGATTTACAAACTTATCTGTTTTGATCAAGTCATTACTCAAACCTTTTCCAAAGTACATATAGCATATTTTGGTATAATTTGGAAGCTCAAGGAGTCTACTAAGTATATCTGGAGTCAAAGAGGGCTGGTGCAAAGCAGGATTAGCAGCATCTACTCAATCTTCTGAGTGCATCCAACCATTTCTCCCAACATCTGAACCATTCACTTGCATGCATGATTAATCTCCTTCCCAAATAAATCTAGAGAATTTCATGTATATTATATTATTTTTATTTCTCGGTAAGGTCTTGATTTGTCTTCGCGGAGGTAAGTTCAAAGCAATATTTAAAATCTTCTCAAAATTATTTTTGGTTCTTCTATACAATTTCAGCATCAAATGTTATCACTATCGAAATCTAATAACACTCATGTACACATGAATGTAACTAAGGTCATGGTTGATTGTGGATCGTATGTATGTATGTCGGTCATAAATTATGAATATTAAGAGACTTATCCTCACGATAGCAATATAAAATCCTCACTAGTTCAATGCAAAGTTTTAGAGCCTTCTCACACCTAGAAAAATTTGAAAGAAGACATGTAAAAACTTAGGAGATAAGAGACATGGAGAAGAGTTGACCATTATGAAAAGAGATGGTAATGCAATACATGTCCATGATCATCATGTCTAAGACCAATAAATCCAACTCTAACTCACTCACATGCTCAATTGAGGGTGAGAAAAGATAGACAAACCATTAAGTTTATAAGTCTATCCTAGTTTGGAAGTCTAACTTAAATTTGAATCTAGGAACTATGCTCTTACAAGCCTTCTCTGCTAGTGCTCCCATGCTCTCTTGCATAACTACTTTCTTATAGATGTTAGATTTCTCATATTCTTCACTAGCCAAGAGACATGCAGAGGAACATGAATTTAAAATGTAAGATGGTTTCTTTTGTATCAATGAAATCATCTCCCTCTTTAGGAAGGAGTTCCATGAGGAGAAACCATGTTTTTGGGGTTTTTTGGTTTAAGATTCATTGGATTTTTCTTCTATAACTCACAAATCTTGAGAGTGCTATCTAAGGATTCTCTAAAAGTGTCCAAGTATGTTAACTAATGTTAACTCCTTTTCAATGAGAAAGTCATCCCAAATATCATTGGAATATTCCTAAATCTATAACATGCATGACCTCATATTCTTTATGCTTCTATTGGAATGATATTAGCCTGTGCAGAGGAGACGTATCTTACCAAGAATTTGTAGGTTCTGAATAGTGATAAAACTATGAAAACTATGAATCCAAATCGTGATTCAGGAATTTTGTACCATTTTTTTTATTGTCTTACTAATATGAGGTGATCACAATCTTCAAGATTTTCTTTCTCTCTTTCTCTCCCTCTCTCTCTCTCTTTCTCTCTCTCTCTCTCTCTCTCTCTCTCTCTCTTTCTCTCTCTCTATCTCGGTTTCTTTCTCTCTCTCTCTTACTCTCTCTCTCTCTCTCCCCCTCTCTCTCTCTCTAAGCATAGCTCTTCTCTATGTGCATGATACTTCATGGATTTTTCTCTCTCTCAATTAATACTCCTTTGTGCACCTCTTCAATGTCGAACAACTCTTTGTGTACTTAACACCCTAACAATTGTCTCTCTCTCTCTCATAGCTCGGCCTCAATTTTCACTACTTCACTGACTTGAAATCTTGCACGTGTTCCCTCTCTATATTATCAGCTCTAGTGATCTCTCTCAGTCTATCTCTCTCTCTCTCATACTCTCGTGGACCTACTCATCCGATCTCTATGTATCTATCCATTTCCCATAGTACCTCTCTCTCTCTCTCTCTCTCTCTCTCTCTCTCTCTCTCTCTCTCTCTCTCCCATGACATCATCGCCTTCATTTCTGCACCGTTATCTTTTTGTACATCATCCCTCCCTCTCTCTCTCTCTCTCTCTCTCTCTCTCTCTCTTTCCATTTTGACACTCCTCTAGAGGTTTTCCATCATCACCACTTGTGTCTTCTCTCTCTCTCTCTCTCTCTGTCTCCTCTCTCTTGTGCCTTACCTCATATCTATTGGTTTTTGCACATCTCCCCCTCTCTGTCTCTGTATCTCTCTCTCTTTCTTTGTCTCTTTGTCTCTCTCTCTCTCTCTCTCTCTCTCTCTCCCTCATAGGTTGCACAGAATCCATCAGCCAACTTTCTTTTTGACAAGACTTCCTCTCTCTGTGTCTATCTTTGTCTCTCTCATGATCTCGGTCGTGCTCTTTTTCCCTCTCTTAGAATCCATTGTTGGGTAATCTGAAGAGATAGTGGAGTCTCCCTTCTCTCTCTCTCTCACAACTATGTTTTGGCTACACATGTAGATCTGTTTAGCTACATCCGAGGCCGCAAGAAGGTCTCAAGATGGTGGAGGGAAGAAGAACTTATCTCTTTCTCTCTCTAAGTGAGGTTCCATGTTAGTCTTTTGTCCGAGTAGCCAAGCCTCTCTATGCTACTCTCTCTCTCTCTATCTGTCTACAGGTCAGGATTTGCACATCAATTTCTTTCATTTTCAATCTTGCTCTCTCAGCTGCCATCATGCGCATGCTACCTTGTGAATGTGTTGCACTCAACCTGCTTAAATTGCTTGAAAATCCTCTCTACGCTAGCATTAGCTGGTCGCTTAGTTTTGATTCCTCTTGATTTTTCTTTTAACTTGACTTGATTTTCCTTTTTCGTTTGATCTTGATTTTCTCTCTTGCTCTTGATCTTGATTTCCTCTCTCTTAACTTGATTTATCACTTGAATTCTTTCGTGATTTTATTTGACTTAATTTATTTTTCTTGCTGTCTTTTTAGTTTCAAAAATTTAGTGTGTTCTTGAGTCTTTTAAGTTTTCTTCATTTTTATGTTAGTTTTAATATTTTTGTTCTTCTAAACTATGAAAGTAGCAAAGTCCTTATATAAGCAACAATAGACAATGCACAATCATATGATCCAAACTAATGCAAGATGTTAATGAGCACACTCATGCAGAGAAAAAGAGTCCTTCTCTTTTATGTGTGCAAAACAATGCAAATATTCAAAGAACTTTAAATGTGAGTACTTGGAGATCTGATCTAAAGTGAAGGTTTATATTTGTCTTCCCAAGCTTTGGGTTGCAAGTGGAGGATCTCCAATCACCAAGCCAATAGTTAGATAGATAGGTAGATAGATAGATAGATAGACCCATGGACTTTAAATTGGCCAGTTTCTAGATTTTATGGACTTGCCCCCTACTTGCTTTTTATAGAGTTCTTTTTTAATCTCTTTGTGCCCTATTCTCCATTCCTTTCTAGCAATTTTAGCCCCACACTCTTTCCCCTCTCTTCTTGTACTCTCCCCATGTGCATTTGGGGCACCCATTACCACTCTACCACCTCAATGTGAAGATTAAACTAGAAGTCTTTAAAATGGAAGAACAGGTCACTCATGGAGATGGCGATGTGTATGGTCAAGTGTCAAGCTTTACCACATAGTTTTTGGCTTGAGGCTGTTATGTCTGAAGAATATGTACTTAACAGGTGTCCCACTAAACTGCTACATTCTATCACTCCATATAAGGCTTGGCATTGTCGCAAGCCATCTGTTGCTCATTTGCATTTTTTTGGTTGCCTAGCATATGCATTCGTGCCTGAACGACATCACATAAAATTGGATGATAAAGTAGTAAAATGTATTGTTGTTGGGTACAATTCTAAAAGTAAAGGCTATCGTTTGTATCATCAATAGACTAAATGCATTTTGGTTAGCCATGATGTTTGTTTTGTGGAAGATGCTATTCAGCCATTCCTTTCATGTACTAGGGAGACATATGTTAGCTCCAAAGAAATGTATGATACTTTGCTACCTCTTTTTATAGGTGAAAGTCTAGCGGTGCTCCTAATGAGGCAACTTCTCAGCCTTTGAAGGTCTCATGTGATGATGCACATCATCCCATTTCTGATGTAGATTTACATGATGCACTTGTTGAAGAAAGAGGTGATATTTAGGACGCAAAAACTATACCAAAAAGGCTGTGCAGACTTTGCATGATAGCAATTTAGATGCACCTTTGTCATGTCATACTCGATCAGGCTCTCATAGTGCCCCTTTTGCATCAAATTGCTATGCCATGGCTGCATCTAGTCTCTGATGAGAATGAGTTTGTTTCATTTGATGAAGCACAAAATTCAGAAAATTGGATGGCTACAATGCAATCTGAATATGATGCTATAATGAAGAACGACACTTGGTCTTTATGTGACTTGCCTCTTCGAAAGAAGGCCATTGGCACTAAGTGGCTATACAAGCTAAAGTGTGTATGATGGAAGAGTTGAGAGGTGTAAGGTTAGGCTTGTTGCAAAGCCTTATGCACAAGAAAGAGGCATTGATTTTGATGAGACCTTTGCACCTACTTGTCGAATGACTACTGTTCGTAGCATCTGTGCACTTGCAGCTCATCATGGTTGGAATGTACATTTGTTGGACATTAAAAAAATATTTTTGAATGGTAATTTGCATGAAGAAGTGTATGTTTTTCAACCCCATGGCTTTGTGTAGAAAGGGCATGAAAACCAGGTGTGGAGGTTAAAGAAGGCAATATACGGTTTAAAGAAAACACCTCGTCCTTGGTATGAAAATATACATGCCTATCTGATTGCACATGTTCTTGAGAACAGTACAACCGAACGCACCTTATATGTTAAGAGTGCTAATGATGTGCTTCTGATCATTGTTGTGTATGTTGATGATCGTGTGCTTCTGCAGAAATCTCACTCCAATAGGTGCATGTGTCACTTTTAGAAATGAATCCAACAAATATTAGATGTGTCTCTGAATTTGTAGTTTGGGTTTAGATGTCTCAGGTACCATTGGAAAGGTCTTAGAGCAAGCTTTCTAATAGAAGCACTAAATTGGGGATAGATTATGCTTAGAATGTGTGAGAACGAAATTCAAGCTACTAAGGTTAAGAACAAGGGCTCAAGACACCAAGGTTGCAAACAAGGCAAGTCCATAGGCAAGTGGCCAAGAGGGGAAGGTGATTTTCAAAACATCAAGGTTAAGAGAAAGAGACCAAGGTTGCGAACAAGAAGGTTAAAGAGTCTGTTCAAGGATGAGGACATCAAGACAAGGGGAGATCAAGGATTCATCATTGAGGAAAATGATATCTTAAAGGGGAAAAGCCCGTTGGACTCAAGATATTATAGCTAGCATATTGCTAAGCCACATCCTCAGTGGGAGGATTAGGAAGTAATCCTCAGCTATTGGTTTTGGGGCAAGTGGTTAGCCCATCATGCTCCTAGCTGTTAGGTCATGAGTACAATTCCCAGCATGTATGATGAGAGTTTGATAGTTTATTTTACGTAAGTGAAGAAGAACTTTGATACTTTGTGAAAATAATCATCTTCTTGTCATGTGTTTGCCTTTAGCTCATGTACTTAGTGGGTTTGGGCTATCCAAGCTACCTTGTTGTGTATGTTTGTCAAGAGATAATGTTAATTGCACCTCGTCTAACTATGAAAGAAAGGAATCACAATTCTTTATATGATCTCTCAAAACATTTTCTATGTCTATTCTTATCGAGTTTCCATATCTCTCTTTCTCTTGACATCTTTTAGTTGGTCCCTCATCAGTAACGGTCTTGGTCATGTGTGGGATAAAATCTTGCAACACCTTATGCATGCCATCCATCATATGTGCAATTGACATTGTGGATCTTTGTGTCAATGTATACATGCACATGTCCTGGAGGATGTTTCTCAAAAATATTCTATGTAAGCATCATCAATTCAACCAATTTGCATATGCATGAATTGAGCTATCTTCAAGATTTTATACAACACACAATTGTCTATGGTCAGCCATCTTTAGCTCGTGAAATCATGTCGTCGATTCAAAGTTACATCGGTTCCAGTTTGATTATTTTCATTTTTTATTAGCAGAGAATTTTTTGAGATGAAGTTCAACGAGCTTTAACCCTTCAGCCATGGATGCAGCATAAAACCTAAAGTGAATTTTGTTTTTTAAGACAATATATCACTTTATGTATATTTGAGGCTCTCGGCTTGCAGGTAGGAGCTTAGTTAAATTTTATCCAATACCAACATTGTATACCTTTGTTTTCATCTATGCAAGCTCGTGTCTGTAGAGTGTGCATGTATATGAACCTTTGCAAAGGTCCCTGAACTTCACTAGAGTTTTTACTCCATTGCAAACTATGTTTGGAAGTGACGATTAGTCCAAAAGTAGGCATAGGAGGACATTTCAACACTTGTGCTAAAATTGCTGGCTCCCCTACTCTGAGGAGTTCCATTTCTCACATGGAAGTTGCATGGAGCGAACTTTATTCGCGAGCTAATACGCCACACATTTGTCTATGGGCAAACACCTTTGGCTCGTGAAATGAAGTCCTCGATTCAAAGTTACATCAATTCTTGTTTGGTTATTTTCACTTTTTTCTTGCGTAGAACTTTCTGAATATATGTATATGTATATATATATATATATATATATATAATATATATATATATATATATATATATATATATATATATATATATATATATATATATATATATATATATATTGATGGGGGAAGTATCTCAACCCCTAAGCAATGACGAAGCGTGAATGACCTCCACAGGTATCCTTCTTTGACCTACAAGGAGAAACAATGTCTACAACATGAGCTAGTTGAATGCTCACAACTACTAGTCAAGCAGATACCTCACTTCACTTCAGCAAGCTTCTCTCAGAAATTATACAGATACTGAATCTCAAACTTGGGTCAACTTTAGAGGACTCTAATAGCTACCTAATGACACCAAAATCATAGCAAATGGATACATAGAGAAGGAGAACCAGCCCTTACAACAGAGAGCAAAATATTTCCAACAGAGCCTACACACCAAGAGAGATATCAATCACACAACTTCACTAAAATGAATGTTGCTCCCAGATTACGTAGAGAATGATCGAGAGACTTTGTGAGCATACAATAGACTCTAATAGCTATCCAATGAGACAAGAATTACATCAAATGGATACAATATGAGGGAGAACCAATGCTAACAACTCAGGGGTAGAGAATTGCAACACTGCTTGCGCACACACATAGATATGCCTACTAAAAGAAAATAAACAAGCAAGCAAGGGGCTAGCTTAAGCAAGGGGCTTGCTTATCACATCTCCAGCACTTAGTGCTCACTTTACATGAGCTAAAACTCCAAGAAGATGGCCCAAAAGAAGTCGGGATACATGCTCCTTTTATAGTGAGAAGTGTGCCCCTAAAATCTAGGAACTACCTTTCCAAATCAGCCTCCTAACCTGGAGGATTTAGTTGAGATGAATTGGGGAGTGGTTGAGTGACTTTTCTTGATGGAATCTCGTGGCTTTTGGCTTCTTTTGATTGCTCCACATGTCCATAAAAGATTCCCCACGAATTTGTAGCTTGAAGCTTGACGTTTAACACTCCCCCTCAAGCTTCAATTCTTCATCCTCATCCAAGCTCCTTCATGTTGATGCTTTGCTTGAATTTTGAAATCTTCATTCCATCCAAAGCCTTTGTAAACATGTCGGCAACTTGGTCTTTGGTACCAATATGATGTACTGAAACTTCCTTGGATATCACCTTTTCCCTTATGAAGTGATAGTGCACTTCAATATGCTTGGTTTTAGCATGATAGACAGGATTCGATGCTAGATGAATGCTACTCATATTGTCACAAAAAATTGGATATGTGTCAACCTGCAAATTAAGCTCCATAAATAACTTCTTAATCCACATTAGCTCACATGTGACTTGAGCCAAAGCTCTATACTCAGCCTCGGTGGAAGATAATGCCACCGTGGGTTGCTTCTTTGAAATCCATGAGATGATCTTGCTACCTAGCATGACTAGGTAACCACTTGTACTTCTTCTATCCTCCTTGGAACCGGCCCAATCCGCATCAGAATAAGCTTTGACCTGCATATCATCATCAAATGAATAGAACAATCCTTCATTTATAGTGGCCTTGAGATATCGTAACATTCTTCTTGCAGCTTGCAAGTGTGTTGTCCTTGGACTATGCATAAATTATGATAACACTCCAACTGCATATGCTATGTCAGGCCTAGTTATTGTGGCATAATTGAAAGAGCCTACAATAGAGCGATAAAAAGTTGCATCCTCTAATGGCTCTCCATCAATGGAGCTTAGCTTTACATTAACTTCCATGGGATTTGAAATAGGCTTGCAATGTAGCATCCCAAACCTCTCAAGTAGGTCTAGAATATACTTCCTTTGTATGAGCATAATACCTTCCTCTTTGTATACAACTTCAATGCCAAGAAAATACCTAAGATCTCCAAGATCAGATATCCTAAACTCCTTTCCAAGCTTTGCCTTGATCTCCTCAATGCCCTTTGTATCATTACATGTAATGATAAGATCATCTACATACACACACATGTAGACTACAAGTTCTCCTCTTTGTTTGATGAAGAGAGATGGATCCGCCTTGCATTGATTGTAACCACATTTGATCAAATAGTCCACCAATCTTTGGTTCCAAGCCCTTGGAGCTTGCTTTAGGCCATAAAGTGCCTTCTTCAACCTACAAACATGATGTGGAAACTCTTTATGGACAAAACCTAGTGGTTGCTCCATGTATACCTCTTCTTCCAAGTCTCCATTGAGAAAGGCATTCTTGATATCCAATTGGAGAAGCTTCCATCCTTTGCTAGCAGCCATTGCAATGAGTGTCCTAATGGTGCTCATCTTTGCCACGGGGCTGAATGTCTCTTCAAAGTCCACTCCATAGGTTTGTGCAAAACCCTTGGCCACCAATCTTGCTTTGAACCTAGAAATAGATCCATCTGAATTCCTCTTTACTTTATACACCCACTTATTACCTATTACCTTCATGTTCTCCTTCTTGGGCACTAGAGTCCATGTTTGATTTTCCTCAAGTGTGTTGATCTCTTCTTGCATTGCCTCTTTCCAATCGGTGTACCTGCTTGCATCTTCATAGCAATCGGGCTCATGATCTTCTACTACTTTGTTCATATATGCATAATGCGTTGCCATGTATGAATCATAAGTAAACCTTTGCGTTGGATACTTAACTCTAGAAGACTTCCTTTCTTCACCTTTTGGAGGAATAAACCTCCTTTGCCTTGGGAACTTGATCTCTTTCTTTGACGTGGCTTCTTTCTCCATCATGTGTCCTTCATCATCTTCAACTTCATTACCTTCTTCATCCAACTCCACCAATGTTGCTTTGCCTTTGTTGATTGATTGTGCTTCATAGCTTGATGAAGATCTCCCCCTCCATGGTGAGTTCATGCTTGAACTATCTTCATTGATGGAACACCTTGGGCCACTTAGCTCTAGGTCGATTTGTTCTTCATCATGTCCATGCTTTTCTTCTTCATAGTCCTGCATACAATCATACTTCGTATACCAAGGGAGTAGCTCATCAAATGCTACATCCCTTGATATCCTCAAGTCCTTTGTGTTTGGGTTGAAGCACCTGTAACCTTTATGATCATTTGAATATCCTAGAAACACACACTTCTCTGCCTTTGGTTGTAGCTTGTGCCTCAATTCACTTGGCACATGTACATAACAAGTACATCCAAATATCTTCAAGTGGGAAAGATCAGGTTTCTTACCATAATAGGCTTGATATGGTGTCAAGCCATGGATCCCTGAGGTAGGAGCCCTATTCATTAGATACACGGCGGTATTTGCTGCATCACTCCAAAACATGTTCGGTACATTCATCTCATTAAGCATTGCTCTAGCAATCTCGGAAATGTATCTATTCTTTCTCTCTGCTACTCCATTTTGTTGGGGTGTGTACCTGCATGTTACTTGCCTCTAGATGCCTTGATCCATTAAAAAATCAGAAAACTCATTGGAGAAATATTCTCCCCCTCCATCGGACCTTAGCTTCTTGATATATGTACCTGTTTCCTTCTCTACCATTGCCTTGAATGCTTTGAAACATGTAAACACATCTGATTTGTTTTTTATGAAATAAACCCAAACCATCCTTGTGCAATCATCTATAAAAGTGACAAAGTACTTGTTACCTCCAATGGATTGCTCTTTGGTTGGCCCCCACACATCTGTATGTATCAATTCCAATGGATGTTGGCTTATGTAGCCACTCTTCTTGAATGGAAGTCTCGCTTGCTTCCCTAGTTGACAAGATTCACATAAATGCTTCATACCTTGTCCTTGGAAGTTGGGAAGACCTTCAACAAGCCTTTTGAATTGCATTTCCTTCATTCTTTGTATGTTGATGTGACCTATCCTCTTGTGCCACAAGTCCAACTCCGAAATCCTCTTGTTTCCATATGTGAAGTAGACATGTTGAGTGGAATGAGAATTTACCTCCAAAGTGAAGAGTCTCCCTTGCTTCTTTCCTCTTGCTATGACCTTGTAACCTTGCTTAGGGTTCTCCACAAAGCATCCACCTTTGTTGAACCTTACTTGATAGCCTCTTTCAACCATTTGCCCAACGGACACCAAGTTCTTTGTGATAGTAGGTTCATGCAAGACATCCTTGAGACATCTTCATTCCTCCTTGTCATCCAAAGCTACATCTCCAACATGGGAGATCTCATGGGCTGTATCATCACCTTTTTCTACATGTCCTTTACCTTTGGGAACATGTAGATTAGTAAACCAAGAAGCATTGCAACTCATATGGTTGCTACATCCACTATCAATATACCAAGTGTTATCTACTTTGCTTGAATTCCCATTCATGTGCATCATCAAGAGATTGTCATTTTCTAAACTTGTAGAAGCATAATTACCTTGGCCTTTGTATGAAGAACCTTGATTATAGCTCCTTTGGTTTCCTCCTTGGTAGCAATCTCTAACATAGTGGCCAAACTTGCCACATATGTAACAT